>JAQJIZ010000030.1:0-128665 GCA_029873605.1 Rhodosporidiobolus sp. SP3-3/4
ATGCTGGCCACCCTCGCCCGCCACGCTGCCCGCCCGCCCGTCGTCTGGACCTACTTGCCTCGCCAACTCCCTTACGAGCAGGGTCTCCTCCTCCAAGAGTCGCTCGTCCAGGCCCGCCTCTCGGCCAAAGCCGCCCTCGCAGCACCCTCGGAGCGCACACGAAGCGAGCAGACCGCTCTCCAGCGTGTTGCCGAGACCGACGTCCTCCTTCTCCTCCAGCATACGCCCGTCTTCACCGCCGGCCGCAGGGAGAAGGACGCCGACACGGCCGACAAGGAGGGCGAGCGGCTGAGGAGGCTCGGCGCCGACTACGTCCAGACCATGCGCGGCGGGCAGACGACCTACCACGGCCCGGGCCAACTCGTCGGCTACTCGCTGATGGACATTGGGGCGGCCAAGGTGCGCTTCCCCCTTCTTCCTCCACGCTCTCTCACCCCTACTGAGCCTCTTCCTCCTACCAGCTCTCCACCCGCTGCTACGTTGACTACCTCGAGCGCTTCCTCGCCGACCTCGCCTCGTCCCTCTCGATCCCGGTCCACCCGCTCGAGCACACCGGCGTCTTTACCTCGCCAACGACCAAGATCGGGTCGATCGGCATCCACATCCGCCGCCGCATCTCGCTCCACGGCTTCAGCTTCAACGTCGAGGAGCAGACCCGCGCCTGGTTCGACCAGATCGTCGCGTGCGGGCTCGCGGACGTGACGAGCACGAACGCAACGACCGAGCTGCGCAAGCTGGGCCGGCTCGGCGACAAGGAGCAGAAGCACGTCCTCGACGTCGTCCCGACCGCCGTCGAGCTCTTCTCGAAGCAGTACGGGCGCGAGATGCGGCAGCTGCAGCCGGAGGACGAGTACGTCGAGGCGCGGAGGATGATCGAGGACGGCGTCGAGGGGAGGCTCCCGCCGCTCGAGAAGGCGCTGCTGGGCGTGTGAGGCGGAAGAGCAGGAGTAAGCTGTGTTCCTTCCTTCCCTCGCCCTTGCCGCAGCCCAAACTGATCACCTAGCCACCCTTTCGCTCGCGTTGCTCGTCTTTCGAAGGCCTCGGCGGTGAGGACGGCGCCGACGCAACTACCGGCCAAGCTTACCCCGAGCCAAGTTCGACTTGCCTCCCACAAACCCCGCTGGCCTCCCTGCTCGCCCTCGATTCGGTCCGAATGAGAACGTCATTTCAGCCAAAGCGCGCCGCGGCACGTACCCAGACCGCAAGTCGGCTTCGACGGCTTCTCAGCCCAAAGAGACTCTTTGTCGAATTGGCCTCTCGCGCACTTTCACACATCATGCGTGCTGGAACAGTGTGCGTCTCAGTTTGAATGACACTAAACCTCACTGACATGTCCTTCTCGACAGGTCTGATAGCTGCAACGTGCGTTCTCTCGCTTCGCCCAGGCGGAAATGGACGGGTCCGCTGCCTGTCCGCTACGTATCGTCACCTCTGAGTCGACTCTTGAGCTCTGCGAGCTTGAGCGGACGCGGGACACGGTTCTTTTCGAGTTCCGCTAGCAGGTTCTGAGCCAGTCCGTCGTGTGTCCATCGCAGTCTATATGATCGAGGCCGTCCCCTTTCCTGCTTCTCTCTCCTGCTTCTGTACTCCGTCCTCATCATGGCTACCCGCATGCAGCGCGACGAGTCCGACACGAGCAAGTCACCCCCTTCGTACCTTTCCTCCAACTCCCCTCCGCCGCCTTTCACGGCCTTCCCAGACAAGTATCGCGTCGGCCGCCACAACGTCGCCCTCGTCAGTGTCGACAAGATCAAGGCTCACCTGAAGGTCCTCGGCGCCTTCTACCGTCTGCGCCAGACGATCGAGGCGAAGACGGACGGCTGGGCAGGCCACCTCGACCCGAAGGCTCGTTGGGGCGCATTCGTCCAGATCGCCGTCTACCGCTTCGAGCGCTACCTCGAGTCCATCGGGAGGTACAGAACAGGCGAGATCTACGAGGCGCCGCCTCTCGACGTCGCCATGGTCTTGCACACCTACCAGCTCAACCCTTCGTTCGTCCCGTGTCCCGCCTTTTCCATTCCCGCGCTGAGCAATCTCCTCTGCAGTCGCTTCCACGAAGACTCGATCCGCTCTCTTCCCCAGCTCACCCGCCTCAGGGAGACAGTTCTCGACCTGGTCGTGCGTTCTCTTCCTCCTACTGTCTCCTCGTTCTCGCCGCTCTCTTGTCTGACACGCGACACGTTCATAGGCGGCGAGTCTCGACGGCGACCGCTTGAAGCAGGTTACCTCCGACACCGTCGCCAGCAACTGGCTCCGCAAGACCAGCATGCTGTACAACCCCGTCGACCACTTCAGCGAGACTAAGGGCGCCAAGGTCGTCGACCTCGTCACTGGTCGCACGCACCTCGTCCCCTGGATCAACGCGCAGGGAACCGGCTACGCTCAGCAGCGGTACGCCTGCAAGCTTTCTTCTGGCCACATCGACACGCACGAGGGCCGCGGCGTCTTCAAGCTCGCCAAGGACCTCCTTGCCATGAGAGACGGCCTCGTCGACTCGCTTGCGTATGTCTTTGCCTTTTCGGGTTTACTCTCAACCGCCCATCTGACCTTTTCTTCCTCGTCCCGCAGCGGGACCGTCGCTTCCGCCACCGAAGCGCCCGCCCTTACCTCCCAGTCCGACCGCGCCGTGATTGTCTACAACGCCCTGATCAGGCAGCCCAATGTCATCGGAGCGTCCCGGCCGGAAGACCTTGCGGCTGCCATGGCCTGGGGCCGCCGGGGTGCGCAGGCGCTGCTCGACCTTCAACTGGGGACGAGGAAGAACTCGCGAGCGTGCGTCTTTCCTTGACCGTGAGACTGTAGCGGACCTGACCTTTCTCTCGCGCAGCGTCGACAACATCCTGTCCTGCTACACCCGTGGCGAGCCCTTCTCGCTCGACCTCGGCATGGCGGTAAGCTCTTCTCCCTTCTCCTCCTGCGCTCCCACCTACTCACCTTCACTCTGCAGGTCCACCGCCAGGGTACCTTCATCGAGAAGATGCACGACCTCGGCTGGCTCGACCCAAGCCGCTTCGACGAGGACGACATGATCCTCAAACGGTCCATCGCTCGCTACCACGCCTTCATGGACCTCCTGTCGAGCACCCGCTCGATGTTCTGCGTCCCGACGCTCGACATCGACTTGTCGTGGCACACTCATCAGCTCAACTCGTCCCGTTACGTCGCCGACACGACGATGTGCCTCGGTCGCTTCATTGACCACGATGACAAGGTCGAGGAGAACGCCCTCTCCATCGCTTTCGACACTACCGCAAGGGCCTGGCAGGTGCGCTCTTCTACCTACAATCCCCTCTTTTCCTCCTCGTCCGGGCTTCTCGCCTATTTCTTCCCTGTCTGTCCGTCCTCTGACTGCCCTACTGACGCCGTTGCCTTTTGCCAGAACCGCTTCGGCGTCCCTTACTCGACCTGCGGCTGCATTATGCCCTCGCAAGCCCCACTCTCCCGCCTCCTCGGCAAGCTTCACCTCGGCACCAGCACTGTCTATCCCTCCGCCGCGCTCAGCACCCTATCACCCGCTGCCGACGACGCCGACGCGACGCACGCCAGCGAGCACAACTCGCTCGTCCTGCCTGCCCATCCGGAGGCGATGAAGAAGCGCCAGCAACGCGTCGACGAGCAGGAGCGCCGCCGCAACAAGGCACAGAAGGAGCATGAAAAGCTCGCAAAGAAGGCGGAGAAGCGCGGCGAGAAGCACGCATTCGTTGAGGAGGAGGAGATGCAGAGGCGGCGCGATGTCCACGACGCCGCGTTCTTCTACCCGATTCCGCTCGTCCCTGTCTACGGGTGCGTCCTTTCCTCGCTTTCCTTCGATGCTGCCCTGAACTGGCTCGTCTTGCAGTGCGACTGGCTACCCGGTTCCCGCTGGCGGGAACTGCTGCGCCATGAACGGCAATTCGACGAGCGGAAACGGCTCTTGTGGTGCCGCCGGCGGTGCTAGGTGCGTCTCATTCTCACTCTGTCCCCTCTTCTGAAGCGGAGTACTGACCTTTCTCCCTCTTCAGTTCGGGAGCCTGCGTACGTTTTCTGTCTGCTCTTCCCCGTCTTCCTCTCTCTTTCTCTCACACCGAGACTTATTCTGCTCTTACAGGCTACGGTCGGCGCTGTCTCCTCGTGCGGTTCCCACGGCGGCAGCAATTGTGCGAGTTGCGGCGGAAGCGGAGGAGCTGCCTGTGCCGGCGGATCGTCGGGTGGCGGAGGAGGATGCGGTGGCGGGGGAGGAGGAGGAGGCTGTGGTGGCGGTGGAGGAGGAGGATGTGGCGGATCTTGAGAAGAATGGGGGAAGCAGATGAGGAGGGTCTCGTTTTCTTCCTGACACCCCCTCCCAGCCTGTGTACAACCTGTATGCTTTCATCCGGACTCTCTGCAGTGCAATGCCTGCCATCTTTTGTCGCTGTCGCTAGTTCTGCGCGTCCGCGAAAGTCAAGCGCTTTCACCGGCCGTTTCCTCTCGGCTCGCTTCTGCACCTTGTCGCAAGCGGCTGTCCTTGCAGTACCGCCGCGTCTACTCGACCGTTCGCACACCCCTCAGCCAAGCCGTCCCACTCTTTGCGCCGGCTCCTCGCCCAACTTTAGTCTCATCAGCTCCGCGCCGTCCTCTCGATCCTACGCCTCACACGCTACCATGGGCTCGCTGCTACGGCGCGTCAGCACGAGTGGGAGTGACCGCCCACCCTCCTACACCGCGCAAGATGCCCAGTCCGACTATGCCCCACCCTCGTTCGCCGCCTCCACCTTCCCTCAGCAGTACCCCGTCGGCGGCAAGCTCGTCCAGCTGGCCACGTCCACGCAGGTCAAGGCGCACCTCAAGCTCCTCGGCGCCTTCCGCCGCCTCCGCCTCGAGGTCGAGACGCTCAAGGACGGCTGGCTCGCCGACCTCGACCGGAAAGCACGTTGGCCTGTCGCCGTCAACATCGCCGTCCACCGCTTCGAGCAGTACATCCAGCTGTACAGCACCGACCCGGATCTGCACCGTCTCACTCCGCCTCTCGACGTTGCACTCGTCCTGCACTCTTATCAGCTCAATCCCCTGTCCGTCTTCTTCATCTTCTTGCGCGTTACGTCCGCTTCATGACTCTCTTCCTTCACCAGACGCTTCGACGAGGACTGTGTGAGGGTTCTGCCGCAGCTCAAGTCGGTGAAGGACCTGCTTCTGACGACCGTGGTGCGCATTCTTCCCGATTTCCCTCCAGCTTCCCTCTCTTCGCTAATTCGAGACTGTCCTCAGGCCGAATCAATCAACCCGTCGACGTTCCAGCAAGATGTGTCAGACACGAATCGCAAGAAGTGGCTGAACAGCACGAAGACCCAGTTCGACCCGCTGCAGCACTTCACCCTGACGACCGGCCTCAGAATCACCGACCCTCAGTCCGGCACCCTCAGCAAGGAGGAAGTCCGTGCGTTGCTCTCTCTAGCTCATCCCCCGTCTCTTCACCAAGGCGTCCTGACCACGCCCTCTTCCACCCCCACACAGGCTGGGTGACCGACAAGGGCGACGGCTACGCCCAGCAAGGCTTCAAGGTCAAGAACAACAGCGGTCAAATCCTCCGACACGAGTCCTTCGGCATCCAGAAGCTCGCCAACGACCTCTACCGCTTGCGAAGCTCCCACATCTTCACCGTCGCGTGCGCTTGTCCAGTATTTTCCGGCTCCGTGCGAGGCTGACCGCCACCTACTTTACAGTGGCACCGTCACCTTCCCCGCCGACGCGCCGGACCACCAGGAGAGCTCGCGACGGGCGCAGTTCATCCGGAGTGTGCTCAAGAAGCAGACCATGGTCGAGATCTCCAACTCGGGACCCGACCTCGGACGGATGATGGGCCGCAGTCGCGCCGTTGCCGAGAATCTGCTGCTTGCCGCGCTGGGCCCGAAGAACAAGCGGGCGTGCGTTCTCTTTTCTCGACTCTTCCTGCTGTCACTGAAGACGTCCTGCTCCTTCTGCAGTATCGCCTTCATCCTCTCCTGCTATACCCGCCGTGAGCCCTTCTCGCTGGACCTCTCGACCGCTGTTCTCCGGCAACAGTCCTTCATCGACAAGATGTACTCGTTGGGCTGGCTCGAGCCGGGACGGTTCGACGAGGACGACACCATCGTCCAGCGCTGCATTGCCCGGTATCATGGATTCATGGACGTCATCGCTTCGACGCCGGGCACGTTTTGCGTGCCCACGCTTGACATTGTGCGCTTTCTGCCCTTTCTCTTTTTCCCTCGGCATCCTTCTCCAACTTGGCCCACGACCCCTCTTGCGCCCTCCTTCCGTCGCAAGAACGCTGACATCGCCTTTCCGTGCGCGCGCAGGACCTCGCTTGGCACACCCACCAGCTCCGATCCGTCTACAAGCCGGGCATCATCCACGCCGTCGGTCGATTCATCGACCACGACGACAAGGTGGAGGAGAACGCGCTTTCTACGGCTTTCGACGTTACTGCTCGAGCCTGGCAGGTGCATCACGTCTCCTGCGCTTTTCCTCGCGCACTTACTCACCTCTCCTCTTTCTTGCCTCCCGCAGAACCGCTTCGGCGTCCCCTACTCGACCTGCGGCTGCCCACTCCCGTCCCAGCCGCCCGTCTCGCGCCTCACGCGCATGTTCGGCCGCTCGTCCTCCTTCCCCGTCCAGACCCTCTCAGCGCTCTCACCTTCGGCCGAGGACAGCGACGCGACGCACGCGTCGGAGCACAACTCGCTCGTGCTGCCGCAGCACAAGGGGGCGATGAAGAAGCGCGCCGAGCGGGCGAAGGAGCACGAGGTGAGGAAGAAGAGGGATCAGCGGGAGAGGGAAAAGGAGGCGCTGAAGGCGAACGGCAAGGGGAAGGGGAAGGCAACGGAGAAGGGTGGAGCGGACAAGGAGGAGCGGGAGCGCAGGCTGGCCTCGCACGATGCTGCCTTCTTCGCGCCCATCCCGCTCGTGCCGATCTACGGGTCCGTCTCTTCTTTCTTTTTCCTCCCTCCCGCCGGTTCCGACCTTGATTCACCCTCTTCTCCCGATAGCCCCATTGGCTTCCCCGTCGCTCCTGGCGGGTGTTGCACCGTGGACGGGAACACCTCGAACTGCGACCCGGGCGGCGGCGGATCGAGCGGAACCTGCGGTTCGAGGTGCGCTTTTCTCCCTCTCTCCGGTCCATCCTACTAACGCTCCTCTCCTTCTCACTCAGCGTCGGAGCTTGCGTACGCCGACCCTACTCCTTCTTGCCAATCTCTGACCGCGCTAATCTCGCTCGTCTCCCGCAGGCCTCCCTCGGAGGGTCCTGCGGCACCTCGGCCTCCGCGTCCGCGTGCGGTGGCGGATCCTCGAGCGGGTGCGGCGGCTCATCAGGTGGGGGCTGCGGCGGCGGGGGAAGCAGCTCAGGCGGGTGTGGTGGAGGAGGAGGCGGAGGGTGCGGTGGAGGGGGATCGTGAAGGCTTCCTGTCCTTACTTCCGTGTCGGTTCGGCTTTCGTCTTCCTTCCTCGTCTTCGGTACCTGGCGCCTTGTTAGAGGTCGTATTAGTCTGTAGAGGGCGCGGGCGCTCTCCTGTACATGCTGTAGTCCTCCCTCAGTACCCATCCCTCGCGTCTTGCACCGATGTTTTCGTCTCACGCTCCGCTCAGGCTCGTTCTCGTCAGCCGAGGAGCAAAGGAGAGGGCAGGAGTAGGTAAGAAAGCAATGCTAGATTACGCCCGTCTACACTTGAGCCGCCCCGCCTCCCATCGCTCATCACCATCGCCCGACCTCCCTACCCAGCTAAACTACGCCATTTCCCCCTCCCTCTCGCGCTCATCCAGCACAACCACGACCGCGACCCACCCGTCCGCGCCGGCCATGCACGCGCCGAGCCAGCCGACCTCGGTCTCGAGCGGGGGGTAGAGGCCTTGGATCAGGGGGTGAGCGAGGGGCCGTAAAGGGGCGGGAGAGGTGGAGGATGGCGGTGTGGGGAAGAGGAGCGGGAGGAGGGAGGAGAGGAGGGAAGAGAGGGTGGTTGGGGAACCTGAGTGGCGGGGAAGGGCAGGAGAGGTCAGTTCTCGAGAGAAGAGGTGCGAAATGTAATGGAGAGACGCACCGTCCGCCTGCAACGGGCTCACCATCTCCTGCACGACCGGCGCACCCTCGGGCAAGAACACCCTCACGGGCACGCTCCGCACGGCATTCGCGTCGGGGAGGCGAGAGCCAACGTCGAGCGAGGAGGGCGTCGGGGAGCGGGTGGACGCGGGGTCGGAAGAGGAGAATGGGGCGGCGAGGGACGGGAGCGGGATCAGGCGCGAGGCGACGAGCCAGTACTTGTCGAAGTTGTCTGTAAGAGAGCGGGCGTCAGTGAGGCCTCCACCGGCGACTACTGCCAGCATGCTTCTGAAAGCAAGCGAGGGGAGAGGGGCAAGTGAAGGACTCACCCTGCACGACGCCGTCCCATAGCGCGTCTTGCTGCTCCTTCCGCAGGTTCGTTACCCGCTTCGTGCTGCCCCACCGGACGTAGTCGGCCTCCTGCTCGCCGTTCAGTTAGTCTCGATCAGTCACTTCCGATGCTAAAAGGAAGGAAAAAGAGGAAGGAGGAAGACGAAGCGCACCTTGACCATCGCCATGAACCCAACCCGCGCATCCTCGACCCTGTTCCCCACGACCAACTCACCCACCGGCGGCTCCCTGAGATGCATAACAATCCTCCACGGCTGACTCGCCTCGCCTACCCCTCCGCTGAGTCCTCCACCTCCTAGTCCAGGCGCGTGCCCGAGACTCGACCCTGACCGCCGGGGCGTCGGGCTTCTTGCCCTCGGCGGCGGAGCCTGGGAGGGCCGGAGCGTAGCGTGCGCGTCGGTCGAAGGGAGCGCGCCGGGGAAGGAGAGGTTTGGGGAGGCGGCGGCGGACGAAGGGGCGGAGAGCGGGGCGAAGACGGCGGCGAGGGAGGACGGGAGGGTCTCTTCGGTGGCATCGGAACGGAGGAAGGAGCGGGAGGTGGAGGGAGCGGCAGGAGAGGGTAGAGGAGGGAGGAGGGAGGGTTGGCGCGAGAGGAGGTGGTAGTCGTAGAGGAGGCCGATGGGCCAGTGCCTGCAGATTAAAGTGTGTGAGACTTCGAACACCATGACAAGCAAGCTGTAGAACCCTGTCGGGTCCAGCAGTCTGGCGCAGCTCGATTGGAGACTCACCACTTGAGCGGCCCGCTCCCGTCCGCCTCGAACCAGATGTCCTCCTCCCTCAGGCTCGCGAGCGAGTTGTCGTCGAGCACGAGCTCGAGCAGGTACTTGCGTATTTGCGGGATGAGGAGCGGGAGGTACGAGATCCGGGGTGCTTGGATCTGCGGAAAAAAGCAGGTCAAGGCGGAAAAAGGAAGGGAGAAAAGGGGATGCAGACGCACGTAGTACGCCTCGACGCTCCGGTCTGCGGTCGGTGGCAGCTCGTCCTCTGCGATGACGACCTGGATGGGCACCGAGCCACCGAAGACGAGGGTGCGGAACACGCCCGCGAGGGCGGTTGCGTTCGCGGTCTCGACGGCGGCGGACGAGGAGCCGGAGGCACCCGAGGGAGCGAGGGAGGCGGTCGAAGGCTGCGGACGCATGCGGGAGGACATGGTCGAGAGGCAGCACGCGGAAGGTCGGGCGGGGAGGGGGAGAGGTGGAGGCGGAAGTGGGGAGGACTGCGGGAGAACGGGTCGTGTCAGCACGAGGAGGGCTACGCGCTCGGGCGGGTAGGACGCAAGGCGTACTATGGTCCTTCTGAGCTACCACTGCGCTCTTTCGAGGCTGTGATGGCTGAGAAAGAGTCGCCGACGAGGTCCGGATTGACGACGACGGCGAAAACGACCAGAGCCTCGGGGGCGGTTCTGGCTTCAACGAGTGCTTCGAAGTGGCTTTAGATGAGCCGTTCAGGCAGTCTCCGAGGTGTAAGAAGCGTGGAGCGGAGCTTGTCGAGGTCCAACCTGGTCCTCGTCCGCCTTGACCTCCTTCCACCACTTGTCCACCGCTCAGCCATGCCCAGCAAAGCCATCGACCCTTCCAGGCTGTCTTCGAGCGCGCTCTTTGCCCATCTGCGGGACCTGCGGCTCTCGCAGCGCCGTTCGCCCGAAGAGGTGGTCGCGGTGGGGGAACAGCTCGTCGAGCGAGGCCAGCTCAACAAGGACACCGACACCGGTCAGTCCACTGTCTCTCCCCTGTGCACCCCCGTGCGCTGACCTGCCTCCCGCCGTCCGTAGTCTGGGACGCCATGGAGCAGATCGCAACCGCCGCCATCGAGTGCGGACAGCTCTCGCTCGCCTCTGTACGCTCACTTCCGGTCCATCTCTCCCGTCTCGCAAGCTCACAGACTCACCCTGCGAGCAGGTCCTCACCGCCCGCCTCGCGACCCGCTTTTCCGACCGCGCACCCCGAGTCGCAGTCCTGCAGGGCATGCTGCTCGAAGGAAGGGGGGAGCTCGGGCTCGCAAGGGAGTTCTACGAGGACCGGCTACGGGACAGCGAGACCGACATCGTGCGTCGTCCTACCTTTCGTAGCCCTCGTCCGCCTGTTTTCTTTTTTCCCTGACCCTCCTTCTTTCACCCCGTCTTCTCTAGCTCGCCCGCAAACGCCTCATTGCCCTGCACCTCTCCTCTCCCCTCCTCGAGCTCCCCTCCACTTCCGCCGCTCCCTCCTTGCCCGCCTCTCAGACCCCCTACTTCGACGCCTCCCTCTCCCTCTCCAAGGGCATCCAAATCCTGACCCACTACCTCGACACCTACTACCTCGACGCCGCCTCGTGGCTCACCCTCTCCTCGGCCTATGCGCGGCTCGGGCTGTACCCGCAAGCCCTGAGCGCAGCGAACCACGCCGTCCTGATCCAGCCGCACAACGGCTGGACGCTGCTCAAGTACGCCGAGACGGCCTACACCGCCGGCGAGGTCGAGGTTGCGTGGAAGACGTACTTGAGGGTCGTTGAGATGAGCGACGATGAGGGCAAGGGGCTGCAGGGACCGGGGCGGAGGGCCGCTGTCGGGGCAAAGCTGGTGAGTTGCGGGCTCGCGGTGCTGCTCTCCCCCGACACTCGAAGGCTCGGGGCTAGCTTCAGACGCGTTCTCACGGACTGACCGCTCTCCTCGCCTGTAGTGCCTCCCTCGCCTGCGCTCTTCCTCTTCCAAACCCTCATCTTCCTCCGACCCGCTCCTCCTCCCGATCCACCTCGACAAGATGGACCTCCTCCTCACTCGCCTACTCCTCGACGATTACTCGACCACGGAGGGCGCAGTCGGTGCGGGAGTGGTGCGGAAGTGGGTCGGGTCGAGCGGTGAAGGGGAGGTGCGGTGATCGAGGGTCTGGCGGTGGGTTGTACGGGCTCGCGCAGTCCTGTTGTATCGTCTCTTGTTACCCTTCCCTCGTCACCGCCGTTGCAGCCCACCTTCACTCTTCGAGGCCCGAGCGCCCCACCCGCGGACTCCGCCTCCTCGCGCCTCCTTCGCTCGGTCTGCGCTTCCGCTTCTCTCCCTCCTCCTTCCTGCATCGCGCTCCGCCTCCTAGTTCTACGATGTCGTCCCTTCCCAGACGCCGCATTGTCCAGCACCTCTCGTCTACTTCCGCCTCGAGCGGCTCAAGCAGCAGCGAGGACGACTCGCTCCTGGACGAGGCGGAGCTCCTCGACCCTCGAGCGGACCCTGCCTTGTCGACCGCGCCGTCCTCTGGCATTCTCAGGCGACGACAACGGGCTGGCGGAGAGCAGGAGTGGGTGATGCGAAGCCACGGCAAGAGCAGCAGCGGAGGGAGCGACTTCGTACTTTCGTTTTCCTCCTCGGCTTCCTCCCCGTCCCGCTCACCTGTCCGCCCCCTCACCCAGCACCTGAGCAAGCGCACCCGCACCCTCCTCATCCTCGCCGTCGTCGTCGCCCTCCTCGCCGGCGGCGCGTTCGTGTACTGGAAGTACGGCGCCGAGGTCCAGGACGAGGTCGTCGGCTTTGTCACGTTCCCGACGCTGACGACGCCCGTCGACTTGACGAGCGCGGTGATGAGCGTTGTCAGCGAGGTGACGTCGAGTGCGTTGCGCGTTACCTTCTTTCGCTTGAAGCGAGCGGGACTGACTTGTGCTTTTTCTCCTCGGCTGGCAGAGGTCGTCGGCGCTTACAGCACAGCCACTGCCGGTCCGCTTTCCCGCTCGCCTTTCTGTCACCATCAGCTCACCCTCACGCTTGTCGCAGCCGTCGTCGGTGCCGAGTCGACCGCGACCGCCGGTTCGTCTCCCTTATTCCGCTCGACCTCCCTTCCCCTTATCTGTCTCTTTCCTGACCAGGCCTGACCAGGCCTTACTGACTCGCCCCGACCCCTCAGCCGTTGTCGGAGCCGCCGAAACCGCCGCAAGCGGCGTTGCGCAGGTTACCAGTAAGCATTTCTTCCCTCTTCTTCCTCTTCTTCCCCGCACTGACGAGCGTATCGACGCACAGATGTTGCCAAGATCACCAACATCTTGCCTTGGTAGTGTTGACGCTCACAACTTCAGGAGACAGTCTGCAATTCTCGTTCGAGGGAAGGGAGACGAGAAAGGCCGTCTACACCTGCTGAGCCGGTTGCTGGTTTCCCGCCGCTGCCCTCATGCCCTACTCACTCGACTAGGTCTCCCTCTCCTCGCTCTCCTCGTCCAGCGGCTCGATGCGCCCGCTCTTTTTCCCCCTCCTCGCCTGCCAGTCCGCCAGCCCCGCCAGCGCCTGCTCCAGGTCGTCGAGCAGCGCCGCGCTCTCGTTCCACTCGGCGCGCTCGCACACCCCGTGCCCGAAGTCGAGCAGGCTGCGGAGCCGCGTCGCCCTGCTCTGCTCTGCCGCCCACGGAGAGGACTGCTGGAACTCCATCGCGAACGTCACGCCGCGCGCCGCGCACAGCGAGTGGCATTGCTGTCCGACAGGGGAGGTCTCCCACTCCCTTCGGGTGTAGGGTCACGAGTCGAGGTCGACGGAGAGGTGGGCGAGGTTTGGGAGGGCCGAGAAGAGGGAGGAGAAGTCGGCTGGAGTGCAGGCGCGGAACCGTGGTCCGCTGGTGTACAGGAGGAGGGTGTGCAGGGAGGGGAAGAGGGTGTAGTCGATGCGAAGGAAGGCGGTGCTGGAATGGGAGATGGCGAGGGTTCGGACTGAGGGGAAAACGCAGGGGAAAGGGTAGAGAGTGATGTCGTCCGGGTAGTTGGTGGAGACGACGAGTCCGAGGCGCTCGAGGACCTCGGGCTCGTGTACGAGCAACGAAGGCAGAGCGCCGAGCTTGCCGACCTCGGTGGCACCGCGCAAGTGAAGTGACAGAGACCGGACGGCGAGGCGACGAGGACGTGGATCGTGGGCGTACAGGTCGAGGAGAGTGGGCGAAGAGCTCGGTGCGTCCAGAGAGCGCAAAGATGGGAGGGCGGCGAGAGACCCGGGTAACCAGTTGAGGAAGGAAAACCCCGCCGATTCGTCGCGGACGGCGGTGTCGGCATCGCAGAGGATCAGCTCGTCGACGGCCCGAGCGGCCAGAAATACGGCTTCCACGGCCTCTCTGTGCGACGCGAAAAGGGAGACCTCGAGGACCGACACCCGCGCAACCATGTCGAGAAGGCGTTCGAAAACGCCAGGCGAGCCCGGCGTCCAGAACCTGCGCCAAAAGAGCCCCTGCAGCGTAAAACGTCGAAGTCGCGGAAGGTGCTCCAGGCTGGCGACCACTTTCTCGGGCGGATTGCGACTGTGGCCGCACAGCGTCACGGCGGTGATGTGCTGGCCATGCCGTGGGAGGATCGAGTCGAAGAAGAAGGAGTCCATCTTGCTGTCGTCGACCTTCTGCAGAAGGGTAGACAGATATGCTTAGAGTGTCAGGGAACGTCGAAGGCAGTGGAAGAGGAAACGCACCGAGAAGATGAACGGCGCGCACACACCCCTGAGACGGGAACAGACGAGGGAGAGACTGTAGGCGACGTAGACCAGCCTGCCGGGGCGATAGCCAGTGTGGTCGTTGGTCTGCTCGAACTCGTCGTCCGTCTCGGGGAGGAGCTCGTTCACGCGCCCCAGGCGGTGGACTTTGCGAGCGATCTTGGTGAGCAGCTCGGGCGGAAGGTCGAGGAGCTGGAGTGGGCGAGGGCGGGTCGACATGGCTTGAAGCGGCGAGGCGGCGAAGCGAAGTGAGTGGGAGGAGGGAGAGGGGCGCGGACGATGTGGAGGCGCAAGGGGAGCGTGCACGGGGGGTGAGGGAAGCCACGACGACTTCCGCGAGACGTATAGCGCGGGAAAAGCCCTCATCAAGTGTCTAGGAGCAAGCCGAGGAAGCGGAAGCGCGGTGGACAGGGTGAAAATCGAGGAAGAAAAACCCGCCCCTCTCGCCTCTCGCCAGCTTGAAGTGCTACAATGCACGTCTAGGATCTATCCACGGTACAAAACGTCCTCCTTCCTCTTCCGCCTCCGTCTAGGCCTCGCCCCTCTCCTTCCTCCCCAGTTCCTCCCTCCCCTCCCTCCTCTCATCCAGCTCCCCGAGCTTCTCCATACTCTGCCGTGCCCACGGGCTCTTCATCCTCAACCGCTTGCCGTAGATGCGCAGGATGAAGGGGATGGGCGCGACGAGGAGCGCGAGGCCGCCGAGGAGCGAAGAGGCGCCGGGGTAGGTGAGGGCCAGGTACATCTGGCGGCCGAACTACCGGACGAGGAGAGGCCCAAGAGACAGAAAAGTGTGAGAGGGATTAGAGAGTAGAAGGAAAGGAAAGGCAGACGTACGAGAGGGAAGCCAGCACCGGCGCAGCAGCGGACGAAGCCAGCGGCGGCGAGGGCGGAGCCTGCGAAGTCCTGTGGCGCCGAAGAGGGTAAGCAGGAGGAGCGGGTGGGACTCTGCGAAGGAGGAAGTGCGTACGCCGCTGCGAGGCGAGGTCAGGCTGTGTTCAAGCGGAGGAGAGGGACTGGGAAGAAGGCTCACTATGCGTCGGTGAGGTACTGCTTGACCATCAGCTGTAGCGTACTGCGCAGGAATTCAAGGTCAGGTTCCAATCAAGAGAAAAAGGGAGGAAGCAAAGGCGTACAAGAAGCACCAGCCGAAGAGGACGGAGGGGAGGACGGGGACAACCCAATGCACCGCGGGAAGGCTCGTCCAGGCGAACCAGAAGAGCGAGATCGGGAACACTAGGTGGACCAAGAGATTGTAAGCGATTTGCGCGCTGGGTTTGGGTAAGAAGGAGAAGAAGAAGAAGGGGAGGCACAAAGCAAGAGACGCACGGATGCCGCCCGCCATGGCCATCCCGAGCCGCCGCTCCGGTACGAGGATCCGCCCGTTGGCAATCGTCTCCCGCCGGAATGCGCGCTCCTGCAAGAGGTGCGTGGGCGGGCCGAGAAGACCGCCGATGACCTGGCCGAGGAAGGTCGAGCCTGTGAGGCGAGGCGTGTGAGCCTGGAGAGCCCGAGCAAGAAAAGGGAGGAGTGAAGGAGGAAGAGGGACGGACCGATCTGTGCGACGGAGAACTCGCGGCCGCCGTTGTCGCCAAAGACGAGCGGGAAGGCCGAGGTGAAGAGGTACTGGATCCCGTAGAAGAGCGCGGTCGTCTGTACGTAGCGAAGTTAGCACCGGTAGACGTGAGAGCAGAAGCAAGAGGAGACGTACGAACGAGCCCGCCATGACGACCGGTTCCGTCGCCTCCATCAGGAACGGTTGCACAAGCGCGGCGTTGTACAAGCTCCTGACACCCTTCCGTCTTGCCTCCTCCGGAATGTGAAGCTTCTCGTTCCCCGTCCGGTCCCTCTCCTTCTTCGCCTTTTTCTCCAACAGGACACTCCGCCGCGTCTCCCTGAGCAGCGCCGCCATCCACACGAGCGCTGCGCCCGAGATGCCGCTGAGCCACCAGCACACCGTGCGCCACGAGGCGGAGGCGGCGACGTAGGACATGAGGGCGTAGCCGAGCGCTGGGCCGATCACGTTTGCCGAGACGAAGATGGACTGGGCGGGAGCGGTGTCGGTGGGTCGCCATAGGTCGGCTGCGGGTAGGAAGTGAGTAGAGTGCTCGACAGGAAGGAGGAAGACGGTTGCTCGTACCGACAATGGCGATGTTACCTGCGAGGAGGAAAGGGGTCACCGGCGGAAGGGAAGGAGAAAAGCGACAGAACAGCACGCACCGACGGTCATGCTTCCTGCGGTAGCAGCCAAGAAGCGCATGACGAGGAAGCCGCCGACATTGGGGGCGAGGGCGGTGCCGATGAGGAAGAGGGTGTGGATGACTTGGCCGGAGAGGAAGACGCCGCGCCGACCCGACCACTGCGAGATACAGCGGGTCAGCCTCTTGGTGAGAAGGTTGAAGGACCAAGACATACCTCAGATAATGGGGCGAGGAAGAGCGGGCCAACGGCGAATCTGCGGGAAGAGCCCAGATCAGCAGGAAACGGGAGAGAAGAAAACGACAAGACTCACCCGGCAACGAAGATGCTAACTCCTAACGTTCCCACCTCACGTCCAACGCCGAACTCCTTCGTGAAAGACGTAGCAGCAGGGCTGTAGCCAGCGCTAGCGAAGGAAGTGCTCAGCTCCGCCGGGAGAAGGGAGAAGACGATGAGCCATTTGCGCCATTCTGCGGTTGCCAAGGTTAGCTCGAAGGATAGAGAGCGAGTGAATGTGTGAGAGCGCACCTGGCCAGTGCCGTGGGTCGTCCTTGTCGCCCTCTTTGAAGTCGACAATGTTGGCGTCGTCCTTCTCTGGCAGTGGGGGCGGCGCAAACGGCGTCGCGGTCCTGCTCGAATCGAGCGTGTAGAAGCGCTCGAGCGAGCTGTTCGTGGAAGCCATGCAGAGCGCGAGCGTACGAAGCGGAAGCAAGGAGAGCAAGCTGCATGTGGGTGGACGAGCGAAGGGGAGGAGACCGAGCGAACGACACGAAGGCGCGGCAGGAAGGGCGGACGATGGCCCAGCGCGCCCTTGGCGGTCTGCGAGAGGGTCGTTGGGCTGCATCTGGAGAGTGAGAAGGGGTTGGCCGGCGATTGCATGACGTTGGAACGGGAGGAGGGAGTGGGAAAGAAACGGGACGGGGGGCTCAGGCTAGACAGCGTCCGAGCGACAACACGGGGGCACCGCAAGGCAGCTCAGACGGCGTCCGGCGGCAGCGCAGGGCGGCAAGACGGCGGTCGATAGATGAGGACGAGGTTGGACGACCGGCCTGGTCGATGAGGGTGCTTGTTGGCTCCGTGGGAAGCCGCTGGATGTGCTGACACGCTGAGCATACTCGTAAGCCAGCTGGAGCGAGGGCAGGGGTTGTACGAGGTCGAGGAGGATGCTCATCGCTCATCACCAGCGAGCGGGTTGGCTTCGTCCAGCTCTGCTCACTCCGCTCGTACGGCTCACGTAGACCGCGCACTGCTCACTAGGAGCACTAGCATCCCTCTAAGCGGGCTGTCCTGTTGTCGCCGTCCTTCGCACCTCTTCCCGGTCTCCCCACCTCGCCTCCCCATCTCCTCCCTCTCTTGCTCCCCCTCCATCCCTCCCTACCACCCAGCCAGCCATGGCAGACGCACCGTCGCCTGGCACCCCCCAGCCCCCCTCGCAGCCGGGTACGACCACCCCCTCTCCCTCCACTTCTTCCGCCTCGGTGCCCCTGATCCGCCCTCGCATGCCCCCTCGCGCCCGCACAACAGCCGGCACAAACGCACCCGAACGCACAAGGAGGGCCCTCGAGGGCATCAGGGCCTTCATCGGCAGCAAGAGCTGCTACGACATCCTCCCAGAGAGCTTTCGGTCCGTTCCCTCCCCTCCCGACGCTTCCCCCCACCACCATTACCTCGGACTGATCAACCCCCTTCTCACGCAGCCTCATCGTCTTTGACAACAAGCTCGGCATCACCAAGAGCTTGCAGGCCCTCGTCACCAACGGTGCGTCGCCCGCCTCTGCCTCTTTCGGAGCTCTCCCAGTGCACCTTAGGACGAGGTCGTGCCGCTTCACCCCCTCCGTCAAGAGCCCTTACACGCTTCCTTCACCCCCCACAGGTGTCGTCTCCGCCCCGCTGTACAACTCGACGACGCACCGCTTCGCCGGCATGTTCACCCTCGCCGACGTCGTCCACCTCATCCAGTACTACTACCTCAACGCCGCCGAGTACGATAACGTCGTCGAGGAGGTCGAGAAGTTTCAGCTCGAGTCGCTCCGCAGTGCGTTGCCCTCTCCTTTCCTCCCCTCTCACCGCCTCTTTCCCGCCGCGCCCTCTCTCTTTTGGCCCTCTCCGCGACTGCCGCCAAAGGCTAGCGATCTGACCTCCTCGCGGCTCGTAGAAATCGAGCAAGCGATCGACGTGCCCCCGCCGCCGACGGTCTCGGTGCACCCGGACCAGCCGCTCTCGGACGCGTGCGCCGCGCTCGTGCGCACGCACGCCCGGCGCCTGCCGCTCGTCGACCGCGACGACATGACCGGCAAGGAGACGATCGTGAGCGTGTTGACGCAGTACAGGGTGCTCAAGTTCATCGCCATCAACGTGCGTTGCTTCCTCTCTCCCCTTTCCCTCCCGACGCTGGACTTGACGGACTTGTCTCGCCCAGTGCGCCCACGACTGCGCGCGCCTGGACCAGTCCATTGGCTCGCTTGGCATCGGCTCGTACTGCGCGTGGTACGAGCCGCCGCCGGATCCGAACCCGCTCGCGTCGCACGCGCCGTCGGCGGCGGCGAGCGCGGCGACGAGCCCGAGCGAGAGCCCCGGCGAGAGGTCGAGGGAGAGCGCGCTGCAGCAGGCGGTGAGCGAGGCGACGCTGCCAGTTGAGGCGGGGCAGGGCACGGCGGGCGACGAGGCGGAGACGAAGAAGTCGGGCTCGAATGCGGCGGGAGGAGCAGGAGGGGACGACACGCCGCGCACCGGTGACGCGCCGTCGTCGGTTCTCGCCGGCGCGCCGCATTCAGACGGGCCCGCCGCCCCCATGCCTTCTACCGCCTCCGACCCTTCCGCCTCGACCTCCGGGCGCGCCGCCGCGCAAGCCTCGAACCTCTCCGCCGCCGACGCGCTCGAAGCCTCGTCTTCGAATCCTTCCGCCTCTTCCTCCTCCCACGGCCACGGCGACGATGGCGGCGACGGCACGCACGCGATGGGCGTCTCGGACCGGTTCTGGCCGCTCTCGACGGCGACGATGCAGACGAGCGTGTTCGACGTCGTGCACATCTTCTCCGAGCGCGGCATCTCGGCCGTCCCGATCGTGGACGAGGACGGCGTCGTGCTCAACCTGTACGAGACGGTCGACATTGTGGTGCGTCTCCGCTTTCTCAGCTCTTTCTTCCGCTCTCCTCTCGTTGCCGGAAGAAGCTGACGATGAAGAGACGCTGCATGTGGACGCACAGGACCTCGTGCGTCAGAACGCCTACCAAGTCCTCGACTCGACCATCGCGGACGCGATCGCGCAGCGCTCGCCCGACTTCACGGGCGTCATGACCTGCACGCCCTCGGACACGTTGTCGTCCGTGCTCGCGTTCGTGCGCGACCGGCGCGTGCACCGCTTCGTCATTGTCGAGCCGGAGGACGTGCCGAGCGTCGATGGACGGCCCGCACGGAAGAAGGGCAGCTTGGTCGGCGTGCTGAGCTTGAGCGATGTGCTCAGGTTCTTGGTTGGGCACGAGAACCTCAAGGGAATGGAGGTCCCCGGGCTCGGTGCGTTTTCCCTCCCCCTCTCTCTTCTCTTCCGCCGACCTCGACTGCACCTCCATCGCTTCCCGCCTCGCCCTGACTGACCTTTCCGTACTCACAGGCGTTCACGGCCTCCGCGGCGTCCAGCACCACCCGCTCGGCGGCGACCACCCCGACATTGGCGGCCGCGGCTCGCACCGCGCCTCGCGGTCCTCCTCGGCGCGGCACGCCTCCGTCTCTGGCGCGGCGAGCGTGAGCGGCACCGAGACGGACGCCGCGACGGACGACGGCGCATCGAGCGTCGGCGGGCGGAGCACGACGACGAGCCGCCGGGGGAGCGAGGCCGCGAGTGAGGTGGGCGTTGGAGAGCTCGCGGGGCAGCTGAGGCAGGGGCTCGGGCTGGAGGACGTCACGGAGGGCGAGGCGGTGCAGTAGCCTCTCCGTGCTGTGTGGTGGCGGTTCTTGCGGTCCTCTCTCTTCCGTGCCGTGGTCGTGCCTTTCCCTCTCTCTCCTTCTCTCTCTCTCTCTCTCTCTCTCCTCCTCTTGTTGTCCCTGTAGAGCATCACCACCACCCTATCCCGCTACTGCAACCCACTCTTGCACACACCCCGCTACCCAAGGCTCTTCAGCAGCTCGTCGAGGTCCGCGCCGCCTCCCGTACCCGAGCCCGAGAGGGACGCAAAGTCAAACTCGCCCAGCCCGCCCGTCGGGTCGTTCGTCAGGCTCGAGAAGTCAAAGTCGCCCAAGCCGGCCGGCTCGGCTGCAGGTGCGGCGGCAGCGGCGGAGGAGGAGGAGGAAGAGAGGAGGGAGGAAAAGTCGAGCGAGCCGAGGCCGAGGTTGTTCAAGTCCGCTGGCGCTGGCGCTGCGGGAGCGGCAGCGGGGGCGAAGGAGGTGGAAGAGGGAGGAGGAGGAGGAGGGGCGGTGGACAGGCCGAGGACGGAGAAATCGAGGCTCGCGGGTGGTTGAGGCGCGGGCGCGGACGAAGTGGACGAGGTGGACGAGGTGGACGAGGTGAGGAACGCGGTCAGGCCTTCGAGGGTGGAGAAGTCTGGCTGGGCGGGCGGGACAGCTGCGGCGGTGGGGACGGATGATGGGGGGAGCGAAGCCGCGAGGGAGGAGGACGAGCCGGTCGAGGCCGAGGGGTCGAAGGGCGGCATGTTGAGCGAGGACAGGAGCGCGTTCAGGTCGTCGTCGCCTCCTGTCGTGGGCGCTGCTGCTGCTGGAGGTAGCGGTGCGGAGGAGGAAGGGGTGGAGGAGGAACAGGTCGAGACCGGGAGCTGGAACGGGAGGGGCGCTTCGCTCGCGGGGCCTTGCGAGGCCGGAGGAGGCGAGGGCGAGAGCGTAAGGTCGAGCTCCATCGCTTGCCCTGCCCCTGCTGCTGAGGAAATGCTGCCTCTTCCTGCGGTAGAAATCGGCAAGGAGAACGGCAGCGGCTCGTCGTCGTCGTCCGCGCCGGCGAGGGTGAGGTCGATCTCGGTGCGCTTCTTCTTCGTGGTCTCTGGCTCGACGGCTGCTGAAGAAGGTGCGGGGGATGCAGCCGGGAGAGCAGAGGAGGGAGGAGGGAGCGGGTCGGGGAGGCCGGCGGCGCGGCGGGCGTCGCGCTCGAGGGTGGCTATGGCGCGGAGCTGTGGAAGATCGTGTGAGCTCACGTCGGAAGTCTTGGAAGGAAACGGAGCGTACGATGCGGCCCTCGAGTTCGGCACACAGTCCATCGAAGCGGTCCGCCTCTGCCTTGACCTTGTTCACGAGCTCTCGAGGAGGGCCGACGGTAGCGGCATAGTGCTGAGCGCCCTGCTGGTGGATGCGGTGCTGGAAAGCGAGGAGGTGGGAGAGCTGGACGAGGGTGGCCTGCATGGAGGAGGAGGAGAAGGTGAGCGGGAAGAGCGAGCGAGGAGGATGAGAGGCCGGTTACTTTGTAGGCGGCTGAAAGGGCTGCGGTGGTGTCGGTGGCAGTGTTCATCTGCGTGTACAGGCTGTGTGGAGCTGTGGAAGGGTGACCCCCACTCGCTCCTCGCTTCTCTCGCCGTCTTGCGCCCGACCACTCGCTCGTCTTGCTGCTTGTGCACCACCAGGCTCCCTTCAAGTACGCACTGCCAGCCTGGGCGATGCCATTGGTGCGCAGTGACTCGTCGCAGACGGTCTGGCACCTCCCCGCCGCCGACACCGCTCCCTCCCCGCTCTCGCTCTTGCACGACCAGGTACGCACTCTCACTCGCTCTACTCTACTCCAGAGCTTACTCACCTTCCTCCCGCATCTCGCTCCCCACCGCGCACCACCTCGCCCACCTCGCCCTCGACCCGCTCCCTCCTCTCCTCTCTCAATCGAACCCACCTCCCAACAGCGCCGCCTCCGCCACCTCCACTCCATCCATGTCCGCAACCTCTCCCTCGACCCACACCGCGACGACCTCACGGCCTCCGTGCTCGACTTTGCACCGCCAGCGAGGGCAGACGAGGGCCCCACTCTGCTCGACAGCGCAGGAGAGGGGACAGCGAAGGGCAAGGAGCGCGCAGTCGGACGGAGACGAGCAGGCAGCGGCAGCTCAGGGCGACTCGCAAGAGAAGAAGCGGGCGACGAGCGGGAACTGGTCCTCAACGCCGGAAGAAGCACTTCTTCGACCCGCACCCGTCCACGGCGATCAAGCAGCAATGCGACGCTCCTGACTCAACCCTCGACGGCGCGCATCGCCGAGGAAGAGCCAGAGCCCGAGCCGTCTTCGCCCGTCGCGTCGACCTCTTCTCCCTCCGCCGCCGCCTTTCCTTCCTCCGCCTCATCCTCCCGACCAAGATCATCCTCCCGGCTGTCCGCCTCCTCCGTCCTCTCCTCCTCAACCCTGCGCGAAGCTCCTCGCCTGCCTCCATCCGTTCCCGCCTCGAAGCCAGCACGACAAGCAGATCGCCCGCCGCATCCCTCGACGGCGCAGTTTGCCCAACGCGAGAAGCAGCGCCGGGAGGAGCTCCTCCGCCGCAGGCTGCTCGACAGCTTTGTCTCTCTCGAGCTGCTGCCGCCGGAGGTCGAACAGCGGCACGTGCAGGAGGACCAGCAGCACCAGCCGGTGCGGTCGACGAGCCCGGCGCTGGAGCGGCGCAGGCGGGGGAACTCGGTCGCGTCCCTCTCGGGCGCGCCGGTGTCGTTCCCGAGCGGCAGGATGCGCCGCAGCGACTCGGCGAGCTCGGTCGGGACGCTCGGGTCCTCCTCGTCCCCGCGCAAGCACCTCCGGCGGCGCGGGACGTCGTCGTCCATCCTCCCTCTGTCCGGCAACTCGCTCTTTGATCCTCTGCCATTCTCCTCTTCCGCCTCTTCCTCCGCCCACGGCCCCGTCCCCGCACAAGAGAGCGAACCGCCCAAGCCGTTCTTCGTCTCCCCTCCCTGCCTCTCGTCCACGCACCCCTCCTTCTCAATCGACCGCGAGGCGTTCCTCCTCTCCCCGCCTCCTGCCCTTCCTCGCTCCTCTGCGCCGTCCTCTTCCCTTGAACGAACGGCAGAGGCAGAGGCGCCGCTCGACCTCGCCGAGACGGTCGATGCGTGGCCCGGGCTCAGGGAGGGCAGGGTCAGGGTCAAGGTGTTTGTGCGGCCGTGCCGGGCGGAGAGGGATGGGCTGGTGGACGGCAGTGGGAAGGGGAAGGGGAAGGAGCGGGAAACGGACGGGGAAGGGGATGGAGAGGGGGAGTGGCAGTGCTTGATCGAGTGGGACGTCGAGCTGGGGGGGCTGACGAGCCTCGGGCGAGATGTGCGCTCCCCTCTCGCAGCTCTTCCTCTGCTCTGTCCTACTGATCCCCTCCCTCGTGACAGCCGACCGCCTTCCCCCCTCTCCCGCCCAACACCCTCCTTTTTGCCCTCACCTCCTCGCCCGCGCCCTTCTCCCTCTCCTCGTCCTCCTCCTCGTCCTCTCACGCCGCCAGCGCGTCCTCCTCGACCCCGTCCGACCTCGAGTACTTCACCGCCCCTCTTCCGCTTCTGCACCGCGCGCTACGGCGCGAAGCTCGGCAGCGGAGGCGGGAGAGGGCGGCGCACGGAACGAGCGCGGTAGAAGCACTGGCGGCGGCGAGGGAGCGCGGCGCGCTGAGCGAGGACGACTTGAGCGACTACTCGTCGGACGGGTCGTCCTCGGCGGACGAGGACGAGTATGGCCTGCCTCTCCCTCTGTTCTCCTCCACGGGCGGGCGCAGAGGGTCAGTGGAGGACGACGGCAACCTCTCCGACCCGGGCGTGTCCTCCACGCGCGCAAGGTCCGGCACCCTGACGCTCTCGCACCGCCGAGCCCAGCGCACCTCGCGCCGCCGCCGCGCGCTCGCTCTCCAGCTGCGGCAGGCCGAGGACCGCAGGCGCAGGCAGGAGGTGGTCGAGACGAGCCGGCGGGAGATGAGGATGGTCCGGTGCGCGGGGTGGGACGCGGTCAGGGGGATGTGGGAGCGGGAGGGGGAGGTACTGCGCGTGAGGTCGGAGGTCAGGATGGTCAAGGGGAGCGTGGAGGGGCTGATGCGCGAGGAGGGGTGGGGTTTGGTAAGTTCCCGGCTTCTGGTTGTCTGGCTGGCTTCCTTTCCTTGTCCGGGAAAAGGGGCTGACATCCTTGTCGCGTGCCGGGATGCCCAGGAGCGCGAAAAGGCCGAGCTGCAGGACCGGGTCGAGGACCTTGAGGGCGTCAAGCTTGCCGTCGAGGAGGAGGTCGCCGAAGGTGCTTTCCCTCCTCCCGCCCTTCCACCCTTTCCCGACTGATCGTCATCCCTCGATAGCCCAAACCGACCTCGAGGCCCGTCGCGCTGCGCTCGATGCAAGGCGGGCAAGGCTGGCAGGGGCGAGGCTGATGGACGAGGAGGCGGCGGAGGAGCTCGATCGGAAGGCAGGCGAGCTGCAGGAGGTCGAGTGCGTCGCTTTCCCGCCTCCTCTCGTGCTGCCGGCCTAACCACCTTGTCTCGTAGTCGCACTCTCGCCGATCTGGCCGCCTCCTCGCAAACCCGCCGCACCCAACTCATCACCCTCCTTTCGTCCATCTTCCCGATCGAGCCCGTCCTCCCCTCCGCTTCCCTCCCATCCCCACCACCTCTCCTCTTCAGCATCTGCGCCCTCGCCCTCCCGAACTCGTCCTTTCCCCCCTCCGGCCCCCTCTCCTACAGTGACGACCACCTCTCCTCCGCCCTGGGCTACGCCGCGCAGCTCACCGCGACGCTGGCAGCGTACCTCTCCGTCCCGCTCGTGTACCCCCTCCGATGCAGGGGCAGCCGCAGCACGGTCAGCGACCTCGTCAGCATGATGAAGGGCCCGAGGGCGTTCCCACTGTACGCCCGGGGCGTCGACCAGTACCGGTTCGACTACGGCGTCTTCCTGCTCAACAAGGACATCGAGCAGGTGCGCCTCTGCTTTCTTTCTCCTTCTTCTCCGTTCATCTCTTTGTTCTGGGTCCCGGCTGACAAGGGCGGGGTGGATGAGCAGCTCCTGCACTCGCAAGGCCTCACCTGCCTCGACCTCCGCAACACCCTGCCGAACCTCAAGAGCCTCGTGCTCTCACTCTCGTACGACCCGAGCCACGCCGACTACCCCGCAGCGAGCTTGACGCCCGAGGGGGTGTTCGCCGGCAAGGTCGACGGGGATGCGGAGAGAGGTGAAACGGCGGAGGAGGCCGGAGGTGGAGGAGAGGGCTACGAGGTCGCTTCACCGCTGCTGCCGCCGCGAGAGACGCTCGAGGCGGATGCAGGGGATGCAGCAGAAGGCGAAGGAGAAGCGGCGAGCAGCACGCGCATGTCGCGCTCGCCCTCGCTCGCTTCGACCATCCGCGCGAGCGGTCGAAGCGGGAACGGGAGCAGGAGCAGGAGCAGGAGCAGGAGTCGCAGCCCGACCTCGACGATTCGGGGCGTCGACGGCGGCTCGAATGGCGCGGATGAGGTCGTGCGTGCGCCAGACGACGCCGCGGATTCGGACGCACGACAGCCGAACGGCCACGCCTCGGGGTCGAACGGCGTCGAGAAGCGTCTTCCTCCCCTCTCTTCCTCTTCTTTCTCCTCCGCCGCTTCCTCCTCCGCCTCCGCCCCGCCGGCCGTCAGAAAGACCCTCACGACCCCCCTCCCGACGCACATCCTCGTCAAGGAGCGCGCCTCGTCCGTCTCCGCCTCCTCGACACGGTCCCGTTCTTCCTCCGGCTCGTCGACCTCGGGCACGGGGTACGGGAAGAGGTTCGCAGACGGGCTGTGGAGTGCGGTGGCTGGACGGGGTGGAGGGAGGACGTCGGTCGGCGGAGTAGGCGGAGGGGAGGGAGAGCGGGAAGGGGTATAGACGCGAGAGAACGGAGGAGCAGCACAAAATGCGAAGACGAAGACGTTCCAGTCGCACTCTCCTGCTGTCGTGCTCGAAGGCTCGTCATCCGAGAGGTCTGGAAACGAACGGGAATGCAGGCAGGAGAAGAATCAGTTGGTCGTCCTTTCGCCGACCTCACCAGGCCTCGCATCTTCTCCTCAGCTTCGACAGAGCCAGCAGCGGTACACGATTAACACAGCGTGCGACAGAAGCAGCAGGCAGAGAGAAGGAGGGCAGAAGAGAAAAGAAAGCGAAGAGCGACTTTTTCGCCTCCTGGCGACTTCCCGCTTCGACGACGACCACGGCAAGCGAGATGCGCTGCTTTTGCAATACTACTGTACAAAGAGAGGCCCCGTCTACGCCTCAGTGTTGTAGAGAACGATTCCGGGCTTACCAGGCTCACTCGATTCGATAATCTGAGCGTTGAACCCGGGCTCGCCCTCCTTGGCCTCATCCGAAAGAAGAACGGTGATGTCCTCCATGCCGAGCGAGCGGCGGATGTAGGACATGGCCTGGGAGAGGACGTCGACCTCGGAGAAGGTGACCTTGCGGTCGATCGCGGCCTCGTACCCGACGGTCGCGATGCTCTTCTGCTCACGGCGACGACGCGCTCGGTCAGTACTGATGCGCTAGGTACAGAGAAGAGACAGCACGAACCTTGAACTGCGCGATGAAGGGCATGTAGCGCTTGTCCTTGATGAGGCCCTTGGCGGTCAAGTCCTCCTTGATCTTCTTGTCGTCGACGGCCTTGGCCTCGGCGTCCCACGCGCCCTTGACGACCTCGACGGCGGCCTCCTGCCACTCGGGGAAGCCCTTGGCGACGTAGATCTTGCACGCCTTGGGCTTGGCCGGGTCGAACGACGCCGCGGCGCCCTTGCCCTTGGCCTTCTTCTTCGCAAAGCTGAGCTCGGCGTCGCGGATCTCCTTCGTCTTGCTCCGCACGTACGCGGCCGCGTCCGTCGTGGCGCGGTCGACCGGCGCCGACGGCTCGGGGAAGCGGGCGTTCTGGACCGAGGTCGACTCGCCGAGGACGGTGGACCAGAGGTGCTCGGCGACGTGCGGCGCGATCGGGGTGATGAGGAGCGCCTGGACGCGGATGAAGCGCAGCGCGAGGTCGACGTGCATGCCGCCCTCGGACGCGGTCGCGAGCTGGTACAGGTCGCGCGCCGAGAGGAGCTGGTAGAAGCCGACCTTGAGCGCGTCCTTGTAGAGCGCCTTGTCGTACGCCTCGTACGCGAGCGTGATCGCCTCGTTGATCTCGTTGGCGAAGATCTTGTCCCACAGGAGGTCCTGCTCGCCACGGCGGAGCTGACCCTGGTTCGCGACGAGCTCCTCGCACCAGTCGATGAGGGTGTGGAGGCGGAGGATGGCGGCGTTGGCGGTCGCCTCCTCAAAGTTGGCGTCCTCGATCGAGTCGCCGGCATCAGCGAGGGTGACACGGGTCGCGTCGGCGCCGAACTTGACGAGCGAGTCCTTGAGGGTGAGCGAGTTGCCGGTCGACTTGGACATCTTCTCGCCGTTGAGCATGAGGTGACCGTTGGCGCGCATCGAGCGCGGCCAGTGCTCCTCGCCGAAGAGGGCGGCGTGGACGTAGATGCAGAAGGTGAGGTGGTTCGGGATGAGGTCCTTGCCGGACGAGCGGATGTCCATCGGGTAGAAGTACGAGAACTCGGCCTTCAAGCGGTTGAGCTTCTCGACCGGGATCGGCGACGGCGAGGGGAAGGCGCCGTTCGCGAAGATGTACTCCCACATCTCGTCCGTCATCTGCTCGGCGGTGATGCCAAGCGGACCGACGACCGAGCCGTCGATGGGCGGTCCGTGGAGGAGTTGCGCGACGGTGTAGTAGGCCATGTAGATCGTAGAGTCGGAGAGCGACTCGACGAGGAACTGCGGGTCCCAGGGGAGCTTGGAGCCGAGACCGTACGAGCGCGCGCACGCCCACTGACGGAGCCAGCCGAGGGTACCCTCAAAGGAGTTGCGAGTCTCGGGCTGGTAGGTGTTCATGCGCGAGAGGAGGCTGAGGGGAAAGGGGAAGGGTCAGTTTGGAGCAATGGTGAAGGAGAGGCAGACGCGACGCACAGCTCGGCCTTCTTGAGCCAGCCAGGCTCTCCGTAGTCGAGGTACCACTGGTCGCAGAGTGCGACGATGCACTCGTCGCCCGAACGGGACATGACGAGGTTCTCCGGCTCCGAGTAGTTGAACGCGAGCTTCTTGGCGATGAGGCCGTCGCGGATCTTGAACTTGACGTCCTCGACCTTCTGGCCCTTCCACTCGTCGACGACCATGACGCCGCCGTAGAAGCCGGCCTTGTAGGCGAGCGCCTTGGCCTCGGCGAGCTGCTTGACGTCCTTGGGCGAGTTGATCTTCATCTTCTCGACGAGGCGGACGGCCGTCAGCTCGCCGTACTCGGGCGTCGACAGGGCCGGGATCGGCTGGAGCGCGACCCAGGACGGGTCGATGTTGTAGTACTCGGGCTTCTTGTTCAGGTCGAGCCAGGTGATGTAGTCGTCCGGCGAGTCGGCCGGCATGCAGATGACGATGGCCGTCCCCTTGGTGTCCTTGATCGTCTCCATCGGGACGACGTAGACCTCCTTGTGGCCGGACAGCTCCGGGTGGACCTTGGTCCCGAGGAGCTCGGCACCGGTGATCTCGCCGATGCACTCGACCTTGTCCTCCGTCTTGAGCAGGCCTTGGTAGGCCATGTTGCGCGCGGCGCGGTGCGACATAACGTAGAGGACCTCCTCGTCGGAGCCGTTGGTCGAGGACGAGGGGAAGACGCCGTAGGTGATCGAGGGCGAGACGAAGAGGTTGTTCACGCCGTACATCGTCTCGGACCGGAGGGTCGCCGCGACGAGGTAGACCTTCTTGCCGCCGACGAGCTCCTTGAGCTTGGCCGCGCGCTCGCCGAACTGGGTCACCTCGAGCTTCATCGCCATGTACTCCTGCGGGCCGACGCCCTCGCCCGACTGCCGGTCATGGTCCATGCACGGCTGGCCGTCCTTCGGGGAGAAGATCGTGTTGCGCTTGCCGAACTCTGTGCAGGAAGGCGAACGACATCAGTTCTCTCCGCCCTCCAGGTAAGCAGGAGATGTGGAAAAGAGCCCCAACGCACTGATGTAGCCGAGCCCGTGGAGCTTGTTCATCTGCCAGCGGACGAATGAGTCGTAGTACGGGTTGGCCGGGGTGGTGATGAACGAGCGGCGCCAGTCGATGCGCGAGCCGAGCGCGTTGAGGTCGTTCTCGGCGATGGGCGGGAAGTACTTGAGCCAGTGGTACGGGTCCGCGAACTTCTTGATCTCGGCGCGGGGGACACCTGTGGGAGCGCTTGATAAGCGAAAAGAGGGGAAGGAAGAGGAGGAAAAGGGCGCACCGATCGACTCCATAATCTGGAACTGGTACTGCAATCCCGTGCTCTTCGCCGCCAGCTTGCCCTTCTTCGCCTTGCTCGGGTCACTCGACTGGTGCGGGGTAGTCGTCGAGGTAGTAGCGACGCCAGCGGCGTTGCCCGGCGCGTCCGAGTCGGCAACCTTCTCCTCCTCGGCAGCCTCCTCCGGCTGGCCGTACTTCTCAAAGTCGGCGCCGAACATCTCCATCTCGCGGATGAGCTTGTCGGCGGCGGACTTGATGGGCATGCCAGTCTGCGAGAAAAGGATAGAGAAGGGTCAGTCAGTCCCGCTTTTCTCACCTCCGGCAAGGTCGCCTGGTTTCGCATTCCCCGGTGGTGGGATGAGAAGACGACGTACGGCGTGGAAACCGAACGGCCAGAGGGCGCGCTTCCCGCGCATGCGCTCGAAGCCGGTGAGGAACTCGATCTTGGAGATGGTAAAGCCGTGACCAAGGTGGAGCGAGCCGTTCATGTACTGCGTAGAGGAAGCGTTAGCGCATCTTGTGAAGCCTCGCTTGCAAAGAAGGACAGGGAAAGGATAGGGTAGAGACGGACCGGGTAGGGCATGGTCGCGAGGACCTTGGGGTACTTCTGCCTGAGCTCCTCGGCGTGCTTGGCGAAGTCGGCGGCAGGGATCTCGGCGGTGCCGTCGGCGTAGGGCGAGTCCTGCTCGAAGAGCTTGTCGTGCTGCCAGCGCTGCTGGGCCTTGTGCTCGAGCGCGATGAGCTTGTCGCGCTTGCCGGTGTTCTGGGCCGGCGGTGCGACGGTGGAGATAGGCTTGGTGGCCATGGTGCGCAGGGTGCTCCTGGAGAGAATGGGGCGGAAGAAGAGGGAGCGAGATGAAGTGAGGAGGAGGGGAGAGTACGAGACAGCGAGCGAGCGCAACGGGCAGGCGTTGCGCAGGGTGGCCGTGGTGGTGGGAGAGGGAGAATCCGGACTGAGTGGATCCGGAGTCTGTCTACTCGTACAGCAGCGAGCAGAGCCAACAGAGTCAAGTGCGCCTCTTCGCCTCCTTCTCTCCCTCCTGCCGCGCCGCTGCTCCCGCTTGCTCCTTGATTGACACGCTCGAGCACCTCAAAACACTCTGCGCAAACCACCCAAGCCGGTCGAGCTCTTCCCGACCCTCTCCCTCTTCGCCCCCCTTCTCCTCATCTCTCTTGCTTCTCCTGCTCCCCCTCCACCGCCGCTCTCTCCAGCTCCTCGACCTCCCTCTCGAGCTGCTCGGCAAGATTGTCTGCCAGGTCGAGCGCTTCGGGACGATCTGGGTCACTCTCCCCGAAGCAGGCGAGGACTTCAGCGGCTGGCCCAAGCGCAAGAAGGCTCGAGGCCAAGATATGCGCAGCGCGACTGCCATGCTCTCCGAGACTTGTTCGGCGCTCAGGGAGGTCTGCTTGCCGTTCCTCTTCTCCGTGCGTTTCTCCCCTTGCCTCTACAAGGAGAAGCAAGCTGACATTCTCTTCCGCAGAGCGTCGACAGTGGCAAGCTCACCCGCCGATCTGCTCGGGAGTATGTCCTTCGCCACGCCCACCATTTCACGGTCGCAAACCTCGGCGAAGACGATGTCGAAGACGATGTCGAGGACTTCCCGCTGGCCAAGTCCCTTCCTCTCGTTGCTCAACTCCCCGCTCTCAAGTCCTTGCATCTCGTCGAAGGTTTCTCCAAGCAGTATACCGACGAACGCGCGCGGTATTCGCGCCCGAAATACCGTCTGGCAGTTCCTCCTCCCGTCGACTTACGAGCCTCGCTTTTCGGCATCCTGTCAAGGGTAACGACGCTCGAGATCAGCTATCCGACCAGCAAGAAGCAGATCTCGGCGTTCCTCGACCAGGCCAAGGCGGTCGAGGAGCTGCATGTGTCGGGCTGGGACTCACTGAGGCAAGAAGACGAAGGGATCGACACCCTGATCGCTTCCTTCGGTTGGGCAGCAGAGGAACTCGCTCTTCTGCCCAAGCTTCGCTCTCTCACCATCCAGTATGAGTGTGACGGACTCGTCGGTGCCCTGGCTCGCTGCGAGGTCTTCCCCTTTCACCTTCTTCGAAGCCTCGACCTCATACCTTCATTGGATGAAGAGGCCTGGGACGACCTGTTCCGCCTTCTTCACCACGTCGCCCCGACCCTCGAGCATCTACACCTCGTCCGCCTTTACGGATCCTTCGACAAGAGCCTCGTCGGTCGCCTCGATTGCCCGTTCCCCAGACTCCTTTCCCTCTCCCTTCGAGACTCGGGCGATCTCCTGGACCGCCTCCACCCCGCCTTTTCCCCGGTCCTGCAAGACCTCGCCATCGCGGCGGACGGCTTCGTCCTCTCGCTCTACACCGCCTCCAACCTCACTCCGCTCTTCAGCACTCTTCGACACCTGTCCCTGTTCTCCCTCCATGTCAACAACATCCATCCTCGCCGAGGTGTCGCTCCAGTCTGCTCGCCCTCCGTCAGCCATTTCATCCGTTCGACCTGCGAGAAGCGCGGCATCGCGCTCTCGACCGACGCGCTTGAGACGACCTGGACCGTCAAGCAGCGCAAGAACGAGGAGCTGAAGCAGCTCCTCAGCTTCGGGCTCGGCATCGCGGACCGTGCCGAGTGGAACGAGAGCGAGGAGCTGGTCGACGACCTCGAGAGGGCGCTGAGCGGGTTGAAGGAGCTCCGCGGGCGTCGTGGTGTCGGGCGCAGGGAAGGCGATGTCGAGGTCGGCACTGAGGACAGTGGGTGAGCGGGACGAGGGATAGGCTCGCTTGAAACCCGGTTTCTTCTCTTCTTCCTCCGGACCTTCTCGTCCCGCTCGAGAGCGCCTCTGTATCTCGCTCTTATAACATCAGTGACGCTTCACTCTCTTCCGTCTCCACTATACAAGCTGCTCGCCCTCCGCTAGAGTTTGTGAGACGAGCTGGAAGGGAGAGAACGAGGATCGGCGGCGCCTGGGACGAGGAGTATGAACAAGACAACGGAGCAAACTTCCTAACCGGAGTCGTCTACGGCTTCAGAGGTTGGAGACGGGGGACTGGGACGATCTCGATGCATCTGCCTCTGCGAGTAGAGACACCGAGAGCCAGTACGGCTACAGGAAGATTGCCTACATAGCGCTACATGTGCCGGATGCGGTTTTGAATCTGTTGAGTCCGGGTGCGAGAAATACGGGGGAAGAGGGGAGGTGTAGGCGGGGAGAGGGAGAAAAGGCAGGGAGTGCTCAGGCAAGGAAGCCCATCGCGCCCGCCACAACCGCCAGCCCGCCGAGCGCCACCTTCACCTGCACTGCCGCGCCCGTCGCACTTGCGCTCGGCGCCACCGTCGTAGTAACCTGGGTAGTCGAGAGCTGGCTGCTCGCCGCGCTCGAGACGGTTCCGGTCGCGTCGGCGATCGAGGAGGCAGAGGCGTTGCTAAAGAGGGAAGTAGCACTTGCGAGCGTGCCGTTCGAGCTGGCGGTGGAGGAGAGGACGAGAGTGGTGGTCGGAGTGGCGGTCGAGACGGAGACGCCCGAGATGGAGGCGAGGGCGGTCGAGTTGGCGAGGTTGAGCGAGATGCACTGGTTGACAAAGGCTACAAGACGCAGGACAGTGAGCCACAGTGGACCTGGGAGAAGGGAGAGCGGGACAAACCGTTGTAGTTCTCCAGCGGGGCGGTTCCGTTCGTGTTGCTCGCATCGGAGACGATGCAGCTCGCAGCCGTTTCTAGGTAACCGAAGGGAAAACCGTCAGCTCGCTCGACCAGGTCGACGATAGACGCAAACGCGCAAGAACAGACGGGGGGACGCACCAGTAACGTTGAGAACGGTGTTTCCGCAGGCGCAGGCAATGGCCTGCTCCTGGCTCTCCCCGTTGAGCTGGTACGCCGCCAGGCACTCCGCCACGGCCCTCGTCACGGTGTCCGCCTGCGTGCCGCAGCTCGTTCCCGCCGCAGCGGCAACAATGAGCGAGAGGTAGCTCTCCCCGCTCGAGGACGACGAAGAGGAAGAGGAGGCGCCAGTCGAGGCGGGAGAAAGGGCGGAGGACACGGCGGTTTGGTACGCGGAGAGGATAGACGAGCCGGCGTCCTGGCGCCGCCGGAGCGAGGCGAGGTGGTCGAGGCGAGCCGGACCAGAGTGGGCGATGGCGGCTGGAAGAGGGAAAAAGCAAGGTCAGCATGAGAGCGCCGTGATATGCTCCTTGCAGCGAGTATTTCGAGGTGCGGAGATGACATACCAGAGACGAACAAGGCGGGAAGAGCGAGAGATGCGAGCATGGCGGAGGCGAAGGAGGCTGGTCGAGGGATCCGAAGCGAGAGTTGTAGGTCAAGGGGCGGCGTGCGACCGGTACTGGCGTCGGTTGATGAGGCCGGGAGGAGTATGAGAGCAAGAAGCAAGCCCTGGCGAGCCTCTCGTCAAGCTGTGGAAGGGATCCCAGGGGGAGAGGACAAGGTCGCGGTCGAGGCTCGGGCAGGGGTGGCCGGTTGCCGCTTGGGGCAGGCGGTAGAGTGCAATGAATGAGCTGCGAGAAGAGCGCAGTACGGGGCGAGTTTAGGCCTGTTCGAGCGGAGCGAGGCGGGGACGATGAGGAGGGAGGGGAAGAGAGGGAGAACGGCGGCGGCGGCGGCGCGGCCCTTTCGTTTTCGGCTCTTCCAGCGAGCTCGTAGGCCAATGGCAACTCGTCAGTCCAGCTAAAGCCCCTAAGTCAATACGGAACGCATCCTCTTCCCCTCACTTCCCTCCTCCCCCTCCGAACAGCTTCCTCAACCCGCGCTTCTTCTCCGGCACCGTCCTCACCGCCCTCGGCACCTTCCCCTCCGCCTCCTCCCTCCTGCGCTTGTCCTCCTCGACCTGGGTGCGCGTCGTCTGCGCCTTCCCCGCAGCGGCGGCGGACGACGAGGTGATCGACCCAGCGCCCTTGTCCGAGTGCGAGCGGTCCGAGTGCGACTTGCGGTGCAGCGCGTGGTGCGCGGACGGGGAGTGGGACGTGTGGTGGTGGTGAGGAGAAGAGCCGCTGACGGAAGACGGAGGCTGGACCGGGACGAAGGACACCCCGCCTGGGCCGTGGCCGAGAACGGGGACAGGTGGCAGCGGCGATGCCAAGGAAGGGAGAGCGGCAGAGGAGCTCTTCCCGCTTCGCGTCGAGGTTGGAGAGGCGGTCCTCGCTGGTGCCGGAAGCGGAACGGCTGGGAGGTTGTGAAGAGCCGGAGGAGCGGCGTAGGGCGTTTCGGACGGCGTGGCGCTCGCGCGGGGAGTGGAGGAAGGAGAGAGGTTGCGCCTCGAGGAGGACGGGGTAGGGGTAGAAAGAGAGGAAGGAGGGATGAGGCCGGTGAAGGCGGAGGGAGGAGCGCGCCCGGCTGGAGAGGCGGTCGAGGAGGGCTTGGCGAGCAGGTGTGCGGGGGCTGAGAGGATGAACAGGTCAGTTCTCGAGTGAGGGAATGGGAAGGAGAAAAGAGGTGAAGACGCACCCTTGCTGCTGGTCCCGATCGTCTCGAAGCTGAACCCTCCCTGTCCCCCTCCGCTCTTCCCGTGCCTCCGCTCCTTCTCCCTCTCCTCGCGCTCCACGATCTCCTTCTCCACCCTCAAGCTCTTCCCATATGCGGCGAGCTGGTCCTTCAAGCTCACCCCTCCGCCTGTCGACGCGCTCTTCGCGCCCAAACTCCTCGCGCCCCCGGATGAGCCGCCGGAAGACGCAAGGCTCGCGGACGAAGGGTTGAAGCGGAGCAGCTCGCGCTCGGCCTTCTGCACCCGCTTCCTTGCCTGCGCGCGGGACGTGACCGGCCCCTCCGCGTCGTCGCTGTCGCCCTCGTCCCCCTGCGCTCGGAACGCCGCGCCGATCGCGTACCCCGTCGGCCGCACGCCGAGCCCGACCGCGGCCGTGCCCTCGTACAGCGGTGCGAGCCTTTTCCCTCCCGCTCCTGTGCGGGGCACGAGCCCAGGCGAGCTCGGCGCCACACTCGTCGGCGCCGTGCTCGCCGTGTAGGCGCTCAAGCCCGCCGTGCTCCGATCGTCCGGGGACGACCCCGACGCCGTCGTCGCGAACGAGAACCGCGTCGCGGCGCCGTCGGTCGAGGCCGAGTTGGAGCGGTTCCGCGCTGCGGCGGCGGCGGCGGAGGAAGACGAGTGAGAGGGCGAGGCAGGGGGCGGAGGCTGCATGGCCCAGCCTCTGCGGAGCTCGGCGAGAGAAGATGGAGGCGGACGAGGCCGCGAGGCGCCGCTCCCGCCGCTCGAGTCATTCTCGGCGGACGACAGCTCGTTGTCGCCGACGTGCCCGGCCGTGGAAGGGCGCGAGGACGGCGCCGCGTCCGTGCCCGTGCCCGTGCCGGTCGTGCTGCTGCTCGCGCCGCTCGGCTCACGGTGGCGGCCCTGCTGCTGCTGCTGCTGAGAGAACTGGACCTGCTGCAGCAGCGGGCTGCGCGCGCCCGACTGGCCGCCCGGGTTCGGGTTCGAGAATGCCCTCGGCCTGGTCGGGCTCGCCTGCTGCGACGGCGGCGGCGAGTCCTCGAAGACCTGCTCCTCCTGCCCCTTCCCGTGCTCCGCTGCGCCGCCTTGCTCCTCCCCGCCCTCCCCGTCGACATCAACGCTCGGCCTCCTGCCCGAGAAGCTCTGCGTCGAGAGCTGGCTGCTCTGCCGCGGCCGGTAGAACTGGTGCTGGCTCGCCGCCCTCGCGAGGGCGGGCACGAGCGGCTGGCCCGTCTTGCTCACCGCGAGCGGTTGAGGCGGAGGATGCTGAGACGGTGGAGGGAGCGGCGAGAGCGAGAGCGCGGCGAGCGAGCCCTGGAACGAGTCTTGCCGCAGCGGGCGGTGCACCTCGAGCGACCGGCGCCGCTCGGCGAGCTCGGCGCCCTGCTGCTCGTCTTCGCCCTCATCCTCCTCCTCATCAACGTACTCGCCCTCCCCAGCGCCTTCGTCCCGACCCTCCCCCGCCCAGAGAGACGCGCTCTCCACGCTCCCTTTGCTGCTACTCTCCGCTCCGCCGAGCCCTGCTCCTCCCGCCTGGGCGGCCGGGCTGCCCTTGCCCGGCGCGTGGAAGAAGTGCTTGAGCGCCGCGCGCGGGTGCGACGCCTTCTCCCACACGCTCGGCAGGGAGGGGCGGCGCGTCGACGCCCCACCGACATGCTTGCGCGAGCCTGCGCCGGTGGAGGAGGAGGAAGAGGAGGGGAGGGAAACCCGCCGCGAGACGGACGCGCCGGCAATTGGAGAACCAGGAGCAGAGAGGGACGTCCCGCCGAGGTTGACGGCCCCGAGCGAGATCTGGCTCGAGGACGGGTTGGGCGAGAGGTGTGCAGCTGAGGACGTGAGAGACGCGAGGGACTGCAACGAGGCGGTGGACGAGGCGTGCTGGTGCAGCTTGGTCGCGAGGGCGTCGAAGGAGCGCTGCGGGTGCAGGACGTGCGACGCTAACCGCTTCTTGCCCGCCCGTCCGCCGAGGTTGCGGAGCGACGAACGGGTCGAGAGGAGCGAAGCGACGTCGTCGTCCTCTCCCGCCGCGCTGCTCCCGCTCGGGGGCGGCGGCGGGATCCAGCTCCGCAAGACCTCGGCGGCCTCGACGTGCCCGTTCTGCAGCGCGAGCTGGTCCGGCGTCACGCCGTGCTTTTCGGCGAGGCGCGGGTCGGCGCCGAAGGTGAGGAGGAGCTTGATGATCGAGACGTGGCCGTTGGCGGCGGCGAAGTGAAGCGGGGTTGAGCCTGTTCGAGTAGCCGGTAAGCGGTAGGAGGAGAAGAGGGAGAGGGGAAAGCGGACCCTGAGTACCGACTGAGAGGCCCGAGGCCTTGCTCCGCTCGTTGCTGTACCTCCTCGGTAGCCTGCGAGAGTCGAAAACAACCCATCAGCAGTATTCCTCGGCGGGGAAAAGGAGGAGATGCAGAAGAAAAGGGTCGGATCGTCCCTTCCACGCACCTCGGCGAGTTGACGTCCGCGCCGGCCTCGATCAGCATGCGGACGACGGTCTCGCTGCCGGACGACGCGGCGGCGTGCAGCGGGAGGACGCCGTTGAGGACCGAGTTGACGGGCTGGCCGTGCGTCAAGGCGTATTGCACGAGGCCTGCGGCGACGAGAGGGAGGTCAGGATCGAGGAACAGTGGAGGGTGGAGCGCGCTCTTGGATGAAGGGAGAGGGGAGAGTGCGTGGCAGGGTGTACCGCCGCTCTAGGTGAGCTGGAAGAGGTCCCGCACGTTCTCCCCCACCTCGGCTCCGTCGTCTTGGGCCCTCTCGAGAGGGAGCGAGGACGCACCGACGTTGCCATGCGCTGCGGCCGAGTGGAGGGCCAAGTCCCTGTACTGGGTCGAGATGCCGAGGCGGGCGTCCTGCCGGCAAAGCGAGTTGGCGACGACGTTGAGGTTGTGCGGCCGGACGGAGGAAAACGAGGCGCTGCGGCGGCTCTTGGTCGCGGTGCTGGTGGACGCATGGGTGGTGCCGAGGGTGGTGGAGGAGGTCGACTGGGTGGAAGAGCGCCGGGAGAGGGAGAGGCGGCGTGAGGATGAGGGTGGAGCGGGGGACTGGGACGACGACATCGACGGGCGAGGGAGAGCCGCGGCTGAATGAACGGGACCGTGCAGTAGGGTGGACTCGTGGTGAAGGTGGTGCCGGTCGTCGCGTGTGCTGTGGTTGTTGTTGTTCGAGGTGAGTGCAGGCAGCCGGGGGAGGACGAGGCGGGGATGAAGGAGGAGACGGTGCTGTGGATCGCAGCGCTTGCAGGGGTGTCGGGACAGTCCTGTGCACTCCTCAGCTCGCACACAAGCAGCAGCAACAGCAACCGAAGCACACGGGGGAGCAGCAAGGTCGACCCTGCCCTTGCTCGACTCGATGCCGACCCTCATCAGGCGGGGCACCTGCTGCTGCTTCTGTCAACCACTTGTCAACCAGCCACACCAGAAGATCGCACGACTTAGACAGACGCGAAGAGACCACTGACTCGGGCATGGGAAGGAAGGCGCCAAGGGGTAAGCGCGAGGCAGGGAGAAAAGGGAGGAAAGGAAGGAAACTTAGGTGGGAAAAGGCGAGAACGACGGCCCGATGAACAGATCAAGCTCGCCTGGTAGTCAGCAGCAGGTGCGAGAAGCTCTTGGCACAAGCAGAAGCGCGGAAAGAGCTCGAGCGGGCGAGAGGAACAGCCAGGAAGAGCTGGCGAGGAGGAAAAGGACGGCCAAGCAGGCGCAGACAACATTGGGCAGATCCGTTGGGACAGTGGCTCCATCTCGGTACGCTTCACGTCCCACTGGAACCAGCACTCGCCCCTCGGGAAGCGTCGACGAGCTCATCGCCCTGCCCGACATGACGAGCGAGGAGAGGAGGTGGAGGGACTCAAGCAAGCCACGGGGCGGGCGTGGAAGTCGTTCTACGGCCGAGTGCGGACCGTTGAATACGCTGGACGAAGCGAGTGAGCGAATCCGAGTTAGCGAGAGGTGTTCCCGAGTCGAAGAGGGGACGGCGGCGGCGATGAAGGTCTGTCTCCTTCCAATCACCTCTGCTACCACAGTGTACGCTTCATTCACTGCCATGTCTCTCACTCGCACCGTCCGCCCCCTCTCGCAGGCCACCCGTGCCGCCCGTCCCTCGCTCGCCGCCTCCTTCTCCGTCCTCCCCCACTGCGCCCGCTCTTCCCTCCCTGCCCTCTCCCTCCGCCCTACCGCCCAGACCACCCTCCGCACCTTCACCGCCACTCCCCGCACGGCCGAGCGCTACTCGCCCGTCGTCGGAGACGCCAAGTGGAGGAAGGGCGACCCGGTGACTTATGACGAGCTCAAGCCGATCACGGAGGCCCCCAACGACGTGCGCTACCCTCCTTTCTCCCTCTCCTTCACCCAAGCTGACCCGAACGAGCCGCATGCAGGACATCCTCATCCTCGGTTTGTCCCCCTCCTCCTTCCGCCCCACCTCGGCTTGCTTTCCCTCGAGCCAGGACTGACGTGGACGCTGTGTGGCATGAGCAGACGTCCGCGAGCCGAACGAGGTCGCGCTCGGCGCCATCCCCTCATCGGTCAACCTCCCGCTGTCGAGCTTCGAGAAGGCGATCCGGATGGACGAGGGTCCGTCTCCATCTCTCCCCTCTCCGCCCTCCTTCCGGCTCTTTCTTCACGAGGCTGACGGATTCACGGTCATGACGGTGTGACGGACAGGCGACTTTGTCCGCGAGTACGGCTTCCGCAAGCCGAGCAAGACGCAGGGTATCGTCTCGTACTGCAAGGCGGGCGTCAGGGCGCAGACCGCCGTTGACCTGCTCAAGGCCGCCGGCTTCAAGCAGTGCGTCCTGTGTCCCCTCTCTGTGCGGTGCGCGATCCCGTCTTGAGCGAGGACGCCTACTTGCTGTTGACGTGGACGAGACGGGATTCTGTCCCGGCACCGCTCTTCCGGTCGAGTTTACTGACACACGCCATCTCCGTCACAGCGTCCGCAACTACCAGGGCTCGTACAACGACTGGGAGAAGCGCGAGCAGGCGAACCCGAACCAGGACGACTAAACCCTTCTCCCTTCCTCCTTCTTGGCCCGTTCGCCCTTCCGTCCCGTTCCCTGTCCACCTGGCGCATCGCCAGGTGCAGTGAGGCGGGCAATCAACTTGTAGCATGAAATCGCAACTCAGTACTCACGGAATCCTTCTTTTCCATCCGAGAGACGTCTTCCTCAACGACGCTGTCTGACTGCACTGCCTCGGAAGTGCGCTGTGTGACCGCGCTGGAGTGTCCCGCCGCCTCTACGCTCGAAAGCGCCCCCTGTTTCCCACGACTCGCCTCGACCTCTTCAGCCGGGTCCTGGTCTCGCTGTCCCTTTACTTCCACTGCTCCGCTTGCGCCGCGCTATCTACCACCGCTTGAAGTACACGCCACCGCCCCCTGCTGTCCCGGTCTCCCGCCGCCCCACCACCTGGTTCCCCTTGCCGCACCCGCTCGTCCCCACCTCGCCCACCTCCCTCAACCTCCTTCCCTAGCGCCCCCAACGCATGAGCAGCTCGACCGAGTTGCGCTCGCCCTTCCTCGACGACCCATCAAACACAGCCAGGCCGCCTTCGCGCGAGTCTGCACTCCAGGTCGAGGTGGACGAACGGGGCGAGGTGCGTCCTCCCCTCTTCCTGGCGTCTCCCTCAAGGTTCTCCCTCGGGGCTTTCGCCGACAGCGTCCGTCCACAGTGGGAGTTTCATACCTTCGACCGCCTCCACGTGCGCGTCTCGCGCCCGCCGTCGCTCGGCCACGCCTGGCGCGCCGAGCAGCGCATCCGGCTCGAGGTCAAGCCTCTCGACCTGGACGGGCTGGTGAGCGTCGAGTGCGGGATCCTCGGGGAGAGCGTGGTCGATGGGGTGCGTCTCGCTCCCCTTGTTGTCGAGGAAGCGGACGGCTGACGGGAAGAGAGCAGTTCGACACGCACCGGTTCCTCTCCACCTCGCCCAGCGTCCCGCTCTGGACTCCGCTCTCGTCGTCCTTCGCCCTCTCCTCCGACGGTTGGGCCCCGCTGAACTACCCTCACAACCGCCTCCCGCTCTTCTCGACCTGCACTTGCCACAACGAGGTCGGCACGGCGGGCAAGGTGATCAAGGAGGTGCTGCCACCAACGAGTGAGGGCGTGGTGGAGGGGAGGAGGTGGAGGGTGGAGTACTGCGTGGAGGTACGGGTGGAGGAGGAGGAGAGGGAAGAGAAGGGGAAGGGGAAGGGAAAGGGGAGGTTGTGGGGGTCGGCGTCTTCTTCCTCCTCCAAGCCCAAAGCGAACAAGCTCCGTCTGTACGGCTCCTCTCTTGCGCTCTCCTCACCACCTGTCCTGAATGGAACCGACGCCCGCAGCCTCTCTATCCCCTTCCGTTTCGCTACCACCCTCACCGCTCACCCAACTCAACTCCTTCGCATCCCACCTTTCTCTCTTCCGCCTGAACTTCCTCCGGACGCGCTGGAGGCGAGGCGACGGAGCCGCGACAGCATAGCTGCGGGCGAATGGTCGACGAGGGTGGAGGTGAGGGAGGAGTACGAGAGCAGTGAGGTCGAGGACTGGACGGTGCAGGACGCCACGGTGCGTCTCCTCTTCCTCTTCAGCTTCATCGACAAGCAGATACTGATCTCCACGTGAGCAGCTCACCCACCGCATTACGACCCCGCCAACAGACTACACCTCCGCCTCGCTATCCTACATGCTCCGCCTCTCGCTCGGCACCCGCCTCTACCCCGCCGCCTCGCGCTTCATCCACGAACTCGAAGCCCACGTCGCCTCCTCCGCCTACGCCGAGGCTGGTGGGCCGTTCCAGGCGACGCTCAGCCTCGAGGAGCGCACGACCGTCCTCGGTGTCGAGCCGGTCCGGCCGCTCGTGACTGTCCCGTTCCATTCTGTCCGGCCCCTCTCAATCCGCCACTCTGCCTCGACCGCCCCTGCTCCGGCATCAGCAGCAGAGCACCTCGCCCTGCCCGTTCCGCGTGTGCTAGCCGAGGCGCGGACCGACTCGCGCGGGACCAGGGGCGAGGAGGTCTTCCTCCAGTGGGAAGGCGACGTCGAGGTTCCGCTCCCGGAAGGGAGGAAGAGCCTGAAGGGCCTCGAGAAGGTGTTGTTCGAGCGAGTGAGGGGGTGTAGGGTCGAGAAGCGGTGCGTCTTTCCAGCCCGCTCTGACCCTCCCGCACAACGATGCGGTACTGACGATCCTTGCACGCGCCAGCTACGACCTCGTCGCCTCCATCTCCCTCCCGCCTTCCTCCCCCTCCGCTTCCTCCTCCTTCACCTCCTCGACCCTCTCGCTCTCCCTCCCCTCGCTCGCCCCCGGGCCCTCCTCTCAGCCTCAACCACCCCTCGTCCTCCGCGCGCCAGACGTGCGGCTCGACCTCGCGGCGCAGAGGCGAGACGGGCCCTCGTCGTCGTCCTTCGCAGGCGAAGTGCAAGCAACACTGGCGGACCGCGGAGCAGGAGGAAGAAGAAGAGGAGACGTCGAGGTCGATGCGGAGCGGTACCCGACCCTGGCGGCCCTGTACGGCGGGACCAGGACCGGAGGCAGATCGGGAGGAGAAGGGGGAGAGGCGATGCCGCCGCCGGTGTACGTCGAGGTGGCCGGGGTCATCCCGCTTCCTCCGCCTCCTCCTCGCCCTGCAGCTGCACTTGCAGAAGCAGACGAGCTGGCGCCGCCCGTGTACCCCGGTCCCGCTTCCTCCCCCTCCTCTTCTCCCCCTTCTCATTCCACCGCCCCTCCGCCACGTCCAGCCGCGGCTGCGTCCTCGATGACTGCCGACGCTCCGCCGACCTGGGAAGAGACGGTCCAGGACGACATGATCCACGACTGGGTCGCAGCGAGTGCGGTTTTCGGGGAAGAGGAAGAGGAGGAGGGAGCGCAGGCGAGCTAGACGCGTGCGGGACGGGAAGGGTAGACGGACTGGTTCCGCTTGCCTGGGAGCCGTATACGAGGTGTACAGAGCGCTCGAGTCGCTGGCGCTTCCCTTGCTCGTGGGCGAGTTTTCTTCCCGCCTCTCGTCCTCGACTTGCGTTTCCTCTTCTCGCTTCTGAGGTCGATTGAGCCGGCCGTCCGGCTTACGAGGCGGAAATAGCTCGTGCAGCGGGTTTTCGAACTTGGTGAGAGCGGTTGCAACGGTCGCCTTCCGCTCTTTCCCTCCTTCCTCTCACTCGCTTTCCCTCTTTCTCGTGCGTTTTTCCCTCCTGACTCTTTTTACCGCCTGCTCACACTCGCCGCTGCCCCCGCAGCCCTCTCTCCGCCCAGGACCAGCCGGCCTCGTCCTTCCCTCCTCCCACTCCTCCAGCTTGACAACCACCCCTTCATCCTCCCCTTCCACTCTGTTCCGCTTTCTACCAGCACCAGTACCATGCGCTCCTTCTCTCTCACCCTCTTCGCCGCCGTGCTCGGCATGTCGCTCGTCGGCGGCGTCATCGGCGTGCAGGAGGTCCAACTCGAGGGGAGGGACAGCGACGGCAGGACTGTCGCCGGTGCGTCCGGCCTTCCCTCACTCTGCGTTCACTAGGAGCCACTGCTGCCTGCCCATGTCGCCGCGCTGTCCCCGGCACGGCGAGTCGGACGCCGTGAGCTGACCTTCGCAACCACCTTTTCTCCCTGCTCTCGCAGACTCGCTTCTCGCCGCCCGCTCGCCTCAGCGCAACGGCTTGTTCGGCGGCGGGCGCAACCGCAACGGCGGGGCAAACGGAGGAGGAGGGGCCGGGACGAACGCCGGGAATGGCACAGCAGGCGCCGAGGCGGCGGACAACAGCGGCGGCGCGACGAGCAGTAACCCGGAGGGGGACGACGCGACGGCTGTCGGTGGGGCCGCGGGGCAGACGCAGAGTGCGTTTCGAGCTTTTTCTCCCTCTTCCACCTCGAAGCCAAGTCGGGCCTTACTGACCTTGCTTCGTTTGGGCGTGGCTCATTGCTCGCAGATAACACGGCCGCGAACGCCGCTGCGGCGAACAACCAGACCGCCGCCGCCGGCGCCGCGGGCGGCAACGCCCCTCCTGCCAACATCGTCGACACGTGCGTCTTCCTCATCATTCCCCTGCTATTCCTACCAAAGCTGACCCTGCGAGTGACTAAACAGTGGCGACCCGCAGAAGAACCTCTTCCTCGACCCGTCGCAGGTCGCCAAGGGGCTCGCGCTCGACGGCCAGCAGGTTCCGGCCGCCAGTGCGTCCGGCCGCTCTCTTCCTTTCCCTTCTCCCCTCTCTCGAGGAGAAGAGGTACTGATATGGACACGGTCCGACGTCCAGACCAGGTCGCGAGCGCTACGAGCGTCAACAACTTCATCAACTCGTGCTTGCTCAGGACCGACCTGGTGCGCCTTCTCTTCCTTCGCCTCCGCCGAGGCGACCAACGCTCACCCCGCCTTTCTCTCTCTACTGTCATCCTTCCTTTTCTGCAGCCTCTTACGAACGGCAATCAGGTGCGGCGCCTTTCCCCCCTTTCTTTGCTCTACCTCGCAGGAAAAGGAGACTGATGATGCCCGACGACGGCCGCTCTTCAGGTCATCACCGGTTCGTGCAACGCCGTCCCGATGGGCGTCATCGCCGCCGCGAACAAGGCGCCGTCGTGCAAGTTTGTCAACCCGAAGAACCTCGACGTGCGTCGCGTTCTCCCATTCCCGTCTTGTCTACCTTGCCCCGGTAGATGATGACGAGCTCGCCTTGTATGTACGAGCGCACAGGTCATCCCCGAGGACACGACCTTCACTGCTCAGATGGCGATCCAAGGCGTGCGTGCTTCCTTCTCTTGCCTTCTTCTCGAGTTGATGCTGACCCTTTTCTCCTGCAGCTCGTCACCGGCAACTTTGTCAACGCGCAGCAGAGTGCGATTGTCTCGCTCGACGCCCGCTCTTGCGCGCACTAACCCTATTCCTGTGCAGACTACTTCTCCGCGCCGCAAGCGACCGACAACAACGGCGTGATCATCGGTCCGTCGTTCTTTCTCTTAACGAAGCTGACTCCTTCTCATGTCCCGCTCTCGCGACCCAGGTCACTCGCACGTCGTGATCCAGCAAATCGACTCGCTCCAGACGACCACGCCGGCCGACCCGCAGACTTTCGCTTTCGTGCGTCGCCCTCTCCTCTACTTCCCTGTCCTTTCCTCCTGGGAAAGATAAGCTGATGCCCATGAGACTTGACGGCGCGCAGTTCAAGGGCCTCAACGAGGCGGCGCAGGGCGGGATCCTCAGCGCTACCGTCGAGGGCGGGCTCCCGAAGGGTGTGTACAGGGTGCGTCTTCCTGCTCGCTCTGCCTCCGTTTCTCGTCGCCGACCGTCTCTTTCTCGCAGATGGCTTCGTACGTTCTCTCCCTGCCGTATCCCCTTTCCTCCCTTGACCTTTTCTTCCTATCTACAGCATCAACAGCGCGGCGAACCACCAGCCCGTCCTCACCGGCGTCGCGCAGCACGGCTCGCTCGACGACGCCTCCTACTTCGTCCGTCTCTTCCCTTCCCTTCTTTCCTTCTCCCCTCACTGACCCTGTCTCCCTCACTCGAGCAGATCGTCGACAATGACCCGAACGCCCTCGCTACGGCCCTCAACCTCCAGGGCAACGCCGCGGCGGGCGGCGGAGCTGCGGCGAACAACCAGACCTCTGATGCCGCTGCCGGGGGCGGTAACAACGGCGCTGCCGGCGGGGCTCAGAACGCGGCGGGACAGTCGACGACCTCGTCGGCTGCTGCGGGCGGCGGCGGCGCGGCGGCGCAGACGACCACGGCGAGCGCGACTGCGCAGACGACGAGCGCTGCTCAGGGTGGGCAAGGCGGAGGAGGGAGGTCTGGCGGGAGGGGCGGAGGAAGGGGAGGGTTCTTTGGCGGGAGGAACAACGGCGGGCGAGGTGCGTCGGCTTCCGTCTCTCTCTCTCACGCGGTGTCTCTCAGGACGTCTCGTGGATGATCGGCGCCGGTTCTAGGTCCGAGACGGGACTTGCTGACCCATACCCTCCTCTCTCCCCTCCCTCTCTCCCGCTTCTTACCCTCCTCCAGGCCTCAAGCACAAGCACAAGCGCCCCCGCAACCACCTCGGCGACCCTCTCAAGCACGCCTCGGTCGCGCGCGGCGTGCCCAAGCAGAAGAGGGCGGGCATATCGCTCCTCGAGAAGCGCCTCAGGGAGCTCGAGGAGAGGGAGGAGGAGTGGTGAACGCCTCTTCTTTGGGCGGAGGTGCAGGAGGAAAAGGACGCTCTCGGTCTCGGTCAGCTTGTTCTCGTTGTCGTCGGTCGTCGTCGCTTGTATAGGCTCTCCCCCTCCCCTTCTTCCCTTTCTTCGCAGTGTAGCCGGCGGTCGCTGCGACGGGTCTGGAACCTCGTCTTGCGGTGCTTGCTGCCACACTTCGAGGGCGGGAGGAGCGAGAGGAAGCGGAGACGAGGGAAGAACCGCAAGAAAGAAGACAGAAGGGTCGGCTCTTGCTCCCCCGGGTCGTGCTCGTGGTACCACGCATTCCAGCGCACCCACCGGAGCTTCGACTCGCATCTGCGCTCGGCCGGAAGCAGACAGCACCTCCCTCAACTCGCCCAGGTCCTCCTCTCCCTCCCACTTTTCGCCGATCTCACTCAGCACGCTTCGCTGCCACGTCGTACTTCTCCGTACAGTTTTCAACAGCTATCCACACCGTTGAGTATTCATCTCGCCCTGCCCCTCTCCTCTCCCGTCCCGCTTCGACTCTCCCGACCTCGAACCCCTTCGACCTCGTCCCGCCTCACGCACCTCAATGGGCAAGCCAGAAGCGCCAGCACTGGAGGTCAACCTCGATCCTGGCTTCGTCGTGCTGCAGCCGAAACAGGGTGACGAGGTGGGCGGCGAAGCGGTGCGTTCTCCTGTTGCCTCTCCCGACGCGAGTTTCCTCTCTGTCGAGGACCTCTCGTTCCCTGATCTCACGGTTCCTGAACGCTGACGATGCGCCTCCGACAGATGGAGACCTTTTGCCGCACCGGCTTCGACCTCGGCGTCTCCCCCTCACCGCGGAAAGGTCCTTTCAACCCCGGCCAGGTCTTCCGGTGCAAATGCTGGCTCACGCGGCCAGTCGAGGGGACGCTGATGATCAGCCTGCGCGGCACGAGCGAGATCTTCGACGTGGGTCCTTTCTTTCTTCTTCCCTCGAAAGCCCCTCTCACCGCCCCATTCGCAGGTCGAAGACGGCCCCAACGGCGCCATCGTCACTCCGATGGAGTCGCACATCTTCGCAATCTCGCAGATCGCCATCCCGGGCACCGCCCAGCCGTCCTACCTCCCCTACATTTTCTCCCTCGCGCTACCCGCCAAGCCCAACGCCGGCTGCTTCGCCGGCTTTCAGCGCCCGCCGCCGCTCCCGTCCAGCTTTGAGGGCGCGCGGACGAGGGTGAGGTACGTGCTCGAGGTGACGGTGGTGCCCGAGGAGAAGAAGGGGAAGAAAGGGAAGGGCCTGGCTGACGAGCCAGAAGTGCTGTCCGTTTTGCCTTTCCTCTTCCTGCCGTATAGCTTCTGACCTTTCTTCTTTCCGCCAGGCTGTCCGTCCCCTTCAAAGTGCGCAACACCGCCTCCTCGGCCCTATGGACCGCCGTCTCGCCGCTGCAGCCGTTGCCGGATCCGCGAGACGCGCCGGAGCTGTACTCGTCCCAAGCCATCGAGGGCCAAGACCGCGTAGCGCGCCTCTACCCGAGGTTGAACCAGGTCTTCCACACCCTGCAAGAGGTCGAGGTGCGTTTTTCGTTCCCTTTCTTGTCCTGCTCACTCACACCTCTTTCTCGCAGCTCCGCTACTCGCCGTCCAGTTCCCGCCCCGACGCCTTCTTTTACCGCTTTCGCGCCCTCTTCGTCTCCCACCCCGCCGCTCCCACACCCGGAGAGCTCGCCTCGTTCCTCTCCACGCCCGGGCGGCTGCGCGTCAACGTCTGGGTTGAGAAGCAGACCGCGTTCCGGCCATGCGGGAGCGCGCGAGCGGCGGTGCAAGACGGGTCAAGAGCGGCAAAGGGGAAGGGGAAGGGGAGGGAGCGTCGCGGCGTGGGAGCGCTGAGGGAGATCGAGTACGAGGTCCCCGAGCGGATGGGGCTTTGTCGGGTTGAGGAAGACCGCGAGCGCAAGCGCGGTGAGGAGTCGATCTACGCTCCGCGGCCTGCCGCTCCTGCCGAGCTTACCGTCCTCGAGCACGAGAAGGTGCGCATCGAGGTTGAGGCGGTCGAATCGGCGGAAGAGAAGGAGAAGAAGGGCGGGAAGGAAAGGGTGTGGGTCGTCGTCGAGGGAGAGGTTGAGGTCTCGGGGCGGCGCTGGAACGGACACGACGTCCAGGCCGAGCCGTGGCTTTCGAGGGCGCGGACCTGCAACCTCGAGCAGCGGTGCGTCTTGCGCCCTGTCCTTCTTCTTCCCTTACACGACCTGACAGCTCACATTCTTTCCCTGCTAGGTTCGACCTCTGCGCCGTCCTGGTGGAGAATTTCCAGCCGCTGCACTCCCCCGTCCGCTTCCGCGACTTCCAGCTCGACGCCCCCGCCGCGCCTTCGTGTTCCTCCCCCCCACCTTCCTCTGCCTCTTCCTCTCTCGTCCCTCCCGGCGTCGCAGGCTCGTCCTCCGTCCCTGCGCCGGCGCCAGCGTACGAAGCCGCCCCGTCCTACGACTCGACCTTTCCGGGCGAGCCGGACGCGCAGCGGGCGCCGCAAGGCGGCGTTGCAGAAACCGGAGCAGCAGGTGGAGGCGAGGCCGAGGCACCGCCGGCGTACGACCCGGGAGAGGGGATCGGGAAGAAGCTGAAGGGGCTATTTGGGAAGGGGAAGAACTAGACGGGGCTGAACCGCGAGCTGGTCTCGCTTGAACGGATGGCGCTTGCGTGCTGCTTGTCTATTCAGGCGAGAGGAAAGGGACAGCGCGAGGACAGAAACAACAGCTTAGTTACGCGCCTTCTACCACCCCACCAACCCGCCTCCCCGGCTCATCCGAGCCGGAAGCCCAGCGCAATGCCCGCAACGAACGTCGCGCGCTGCTGCACGTTCGCGGCGACAAAGTCGATGAAGGTGCCGAGAATGCCCTTGAGGCGGTTGCCGCCCTGCGACGAGGGCGGGCCGGCCTGGCGCGTGAGGAAGCGGTCGTAGGAGGACGAGAGGGCGGACCAGTTGACGTTGATGAGGGAGCGGGAGGAGAGGTACTGCGTAGAAGTATGCGAGGAGGAAAGTTAGACAGACTAAGGCGGCGAAGAGAAGGGGGAAGAGCAGAAAGAAGGGGGACGAGCGAGGAGAGGAAGAGTAACGGCAAGAGGCTTACTTGGAGGAAGATGAAGGCGCCGCCGAGGACGAAGGCGGCCATCTGGGGATCAAAAGCGAGAATATGAGCTCATGTTCCTGCGTCGTACGAAGCGACAAGACCGCTTTTCGCAGCCTGCCTGGCACTCCGACGTGAAGCAAGACCGCGCTCACCTTCAGCCCCTTCTTAACAAAGACACCGACGCAGATCCCGCTCACGGTCCCGAAGCTCAAATCCCGCCAGCTGAGGATGCTCTCCGCGTCCTTACCCGCTCCTCCCGCTCCTCCCGCCGGTCCGCCCGCCGCCGTCGCCGCGGGGTCGTCGAGCGTGTGCGCCTGCGCGGCGGCGTACGCCGAGCGGTCTGAGGCGCAGTCGAGTCGGGGCGAGGAGAGCAAAGAGAGGGAAAGGGCCGAGCCGGTGAGGGCGAGGAAGAGGGAGAGGCGGTACGAGGAGAGGAAGGACGAGGCTGGGCGGGTGTGCGTCAAGGTCGAGGTGCAGAGGGTGCAAGTGTAGGGCGGGAGGGAAGGTGGGCGGGAGAGCGAGGAGGGAGAGGGAGAGAGGCGGAGGAGGGAGGTGGGGGCGGGAGTCGAGGGCGAGGAGCGGGTCGCGGTCCGGAGGGCGGCGAGCGGGCTGGGCCAACGGGTGGCGAGCATGGTGAGATGTGCGGCACGAGGGGGATCTGCTGGTGCGAGAAGAGGGTCAGGAAGAAAGTCGGCCAGGATGAGGAGGGAACACTGCTGAATGCGACCGCAGGACCGCAGCATCGCGTGGCGAAGCACCGCGCACGGATAGAGGTAGTCGTGCCCGATGCAGCCCTCGTTGCTCGCGCGCTGCTGCCAGTCGGCGTTCGCTCGCCTCGCCCCAACCAAGACGACCTCGCGATGACCGCAAAGACGGGGAGAGCGAGACCGCCGCCTTACCTGAGCCTGACGGTTCTCTGTTAGTCTAGCTGGTGAGGGTGTCGGGTGCGCTGCTGGTCGTGTTGCGGTCGACTTGGGCGATGAGGCCGAGTGGGGGGACAACGCCGCCTGTCGCTTTGACGAGGGCGCTGCGGGTCTTGACTGTGCGTGTGCGTACCGGAAGAGTGCTTGGATGGCCACTCGAGCAGTCGCAATTGGATTCGAGTGAAACGAGCGGAGCGGTCCAAACCAATCCACCGCCAACCGGTTCGCGTCGAGGTCGCCTTCGCTCAACACTCGCCCAAAGGGGATGGAACGAGAGTACAAACACAGCGTTACAAAGGTATCTGCACGGCAGCGCACCCGCGCCACGCCGCGCCGCAAAACAGGCAAAGCCGACAATAGACACGTCCCTGCTTCCCTCCTCCCTCCTCCTCCCTTCTCCTCGCCCCGCGCGCACAAGCTCACGCCTCCGAAACACGACCCTTGGCCTCCTCGGCCTCGCGCACGGGCGCAAAGTATGCGTGCTGCTGCGCCTCCTGCGCCGTCGCGCGGTCCTGGTGGTCGTACCGCAGGAGCCGGTCGAGGAAGTCGATCGCCTCGTTCGAGATGTAGCCTGTGCCGCGTACGAGAAGGGCAGGCTGTCAGTACAAGGTGAAGGAGAGGCAGAAGGAGGGCACTCACGCTGGTTCTCGCTCGAGACGAATCGGGTCCAAGGCTTCTTGGCGTAGCTGCAGTGCGAAAGGTTGAGTCAGCGTGAGTGGGCGGGGACACTTACCATCACCGTCACGCCACCTCGTGTAGCTGCGGGCGCGAGGGAGAAAGAAAGAGCGCAACGCACCGGCCCAGGATGTCGTCAAACTCGGGGCTGAGGTCAATGTCGTACTTCTCGAGGTAGGCGTACAGGTCGTCCGTGCCGAGCACCTTGCAGATCTTGACCAGTTGGTCGTAGCTGCGCGGGCGAGGCGGGGAGGTGAGTTTCGGGTTGACGGCGGTAAGGGGAGGAAGGAAGGGGAGGGAAGCTGGACGGACTTGTCGTGTCCGTGGAAGAAGGGCTCTTTACGGAAGATCTGTGACGGGAAGGAAAGGTGAGTGAAGAACAGAAGGCTGGAGCGGAGGGAAACGCACCATCGACGCGAACATGCATCCCAAGGACCACATGTCGAGCGAGTAGTCGTACTCTGTAAGACGGTCCCAGGGTTTGATCAATCTCACAACCTCTCCTTGACCAACAGTGAAGAAGGAAAGCGCGGTTTCGCCCACGCACCCTGGAAGTCCACCAACAGCTCCGGGCCCTTGAAGTACCGACTCGCGACGCGCACGTTGTACTCGGTCCCGGCGTGGTAGAACTCGGCGAGCCCCCAGTCGATGAGGCGGAGCGTGCGGCGCTCGTGGTCGATCATGACGTTGTGCGGCTTGACGTCGCGGTGCATGATGCCGCGCGAGTGGCAGAAGTCGAGCGCTTTGAGCAGCTCGTGGATGTAGTAGCGCTGCGGGGCGAACAGGGTGGGGTGGAAGAGGTGGAAAAGGGGAGAAGGAAGGTGAGAAAAGCGCGTCCAGGAGACGGAAGAGAGGGAGACGCACGACATCATAGTCAGTCAGTCGCGGGTAGAGGACCTTGAAGTCGGTGTTGTTGACGTGCTCGAAGCAGAGAGAGGGGGTTTTGGACTGCCCGGCCAGCGGTTCAGTCAGTACGGGCGACGGAGAAGAGGGAATGCAGAGAGAGAGAGGCGTACCTGAGGGTCACGGACGACGTCGAGGAGGTTGATGATGTTGATGCCTCCGGACAGGTTCTGGAGGATCTTGATCTCGCGCTTGATCTTCTTCTTCTTGACGGGCTTGAGCACCTTGATGACACACTTGGAGTCGCTCGCGAGGTTGATGCCCTCGAAGACCTCCGAGTACTGCGTCCCACACGGTGTTCGTGAGTACGGTCTGGTGCGGGAACGCGCAGAGAGGAGGGAGGAAGCGCACCTTGCCCCTGCCGACCTTGCGGACGACCTCGTAGTTGTCCTGGAGCCCCCAGGAGACGATGAGGTTGTCGTAGTCCCACCAGCTCTTGCCGAGCTCCTCGTTGACGTGCGGGTAGACGCGGGCGATGGAGCGCCCGCCGGTGGACATGGTTGATGGATCGGGAGGGGGAGGCGGAGACGAGAGGGGAAGGGGAGGTGCAGCAGAGGGCTGGGGGGAGTGCGCGAGCGGATAGGTTGGTGCTACGTGGGTGTAAGGTGGTGGTGAGGCGGGTGTGCGGGTGCTAGACTCGCGTGGTAAGGCGGTGGAGCGAAGGAGCGATGAGGACGAGGGCGAGGTGGAGGGCAAGCGGCAACTCGACGTCTGGCGGCAAGTGCAGGCTCGGGAGGGGTGCGGGTGTACTGTAGGGTGTGTCTGACCACGCAGCAGTCGCAGCAGGGGCGGTAGTCGAGTCGAAGCACGAGTGCCGCATCCGTCCTTGCGCTCGACCACGGCTCTTCTTCCCTCCTCTCTCTCGCTCATCTGACACCTGCTCGGTTCCCTACACGAGCACCAGCACCGCTCTCTACACGTCTCGGTTAGTTCAAATCTCTTTGCCGCATCCTCTCAAAAGCGCTCTTCGCTCTTTTCCTCCTTCCCTCCCCCTTCACTCTTCCTCCTCGTCTCGACTTCTTTTGCCCATGATTTTCGCCATTACGGCACCGATTGATCCTACGCTCCCCCTCGGCTTTGTACCCGAGGGCATACGCGACAAAATCCGGTTCGTTACCGAGTACTGAGGCATCGCACTTAACGACCGTTTCTGGAGAGATGAGGAGCAGCAGTACGCCCGATTCACACTTGAACCGACTGTACTGACTCTTGCTTACCTCCTGTAGCAGATTCAGCCCGCTCGTCGCCGCCGTTGGCGTTTCAAGCTGGCCTTTTCCCTTTCGACCTTCCGCTTCAACCCGCTCGCACCCCAGTCAGCCTCGTTCGACCACCCACTTCGATCGTCGAGAGCATCAACACCTATGCCGTCCAGACGCGGCTCGGCGACGATGCCTGGAGGACGTGTACTTTGGCTTCTTCCGTCCGGTGTCGCTGCCGCAACGCGACGGCGCCCGCAATCGGGGCTGATCCCGTTCAAGTGAGGCTGTGGTGACTCCATGCGGGGGTCTGGTCTGCTTGGGCGCGCCGACACGGCGGGCACGGAACTTGTCGCTGGCCTTTCCCCCTACCCTCTTCCCCTTCCTCTCCTCCTCCACCCCGCTTCCCCCTATACCCTCCTCCTCAAGCCCCTTCCTTCCGTGCCCTCGGGTGCGGTCGGTCGCGCGAGCCATCCGGATGCAGAGGGCGTGAAGGCGTAGCGAAGACCCACCCAGCCCTTTCTTCCTCCTCTTCTCGAGGGGGAGGAAGGGCGCCCGCTCTTTTGCGTTGACTTCCTGCGGCCGCTCGTTCCCTTGCGGAGCTGAGCGGCCACGCCACGAGGTTTTCCTTCACAGGCGGGCGAGATTCCCTCTCGCGGTTTTCTCACCCATTTTTCCTCCTTGCGTCTACGCCCGCTTCCCGCTTCGCGCTGCTACTCTCCGCCTCTGTGTATGCTCGCTTGTCGTTGTCTGCCTACTTTGTAGCTCGCTGCCAGCGTCGCCCGCGAGCTCTTTCGCAGCTCCGGCCAACTCCTCGGAGGCACTCTCTCGCTCTTCCTCCCTACGCTCTCGCGGCACGCTTGTGCCCGTCCTGCCGCGCGTGAAGCAGCAGCCATGCGATAGCAGCGCCTGGTCGCATGGGTGCGCCCTTCTTTCCTCGCCAGCGTCGCGCCCGCTGACCTCCTTTCCTCCTGAACGCCGAGGCAGACATCGCCCAACTCGCCTCTCCCGCCACCTCCTCCTCGTTCGCCGGCAGCACCGCACCACCTACATCCACTCCTGTCCCCACCGCCTCGACCGGCTCATCCCCCTCGTCCACCGCGTCTTCCACCTCCTCGTCCTCGGAGGACCTCCCCCTCGCCCTCACCGTCTTCGCCTACGCCTGCCTCCTCTTTGTCCTCTTCGCCTTTGTCGCCTCGTTCGCGCTCTGCGCTTACAGGATCGGCGAGGCGGACCGGTACGCGAGCGAGGTGACGGGCGTGGATCTGGCAAGGACGGGGAGGGAGAGCAAGAGGCGGGAGCTGGCGGAGAAGCGGAGGAGGGTGCGGATGAGGAGGAGCGCGAGGGGAGAAGGGGCGGACGAGGGAGATCTGGAGGAGGAAAGGGAGGAAGAAGAGGTCGGCCTCGAGGCGCTTCTTCCTCGCCGACCGTCCTCTGACCACCAAGCACCATCCCATTCTCCGCCGTCTTCCGACAAGGACGACGACGAGCTTGCCTCCGATCTCGAGGCGGAGGAAGAGCGGGCGCGGGAGTGGAGGAGGGTGAGGAAAAAGAGGAGGAAAAGACGCGAGGAAGAGTGGGAAGCGAGGGGGTTCGCCCGGGTCTGATCCCTACCTTGCAGAGCGTGTGTAGTACTGTACGAGTCGTCTGGTCGTAGCGAGTGAGGTGCACTCTCGGTTTCGCATCGGCAGCGGACATCGAGCCGCTGGGCCTGGAACGAGACCAAGCAGAGACGCCCGCCCGACCGCACTTCCCGCCTCCGCTCCCATTCAGCTGCTTCTCCTGCGACTGGCACACATCAAAGTGCACCTCTCTCGACCACCCTAGCGCCCTCCGATGGCGCCCCCTGCTCCGCCTCGTCCTCCCAGTCCTCCGCTCCCCCTCCTCACCTTCAGCGCCGCCTCCCTCCGCCTCCTCACCTGCAACGACCCTGCAGCTCGCCTCCTCAGCCTCCCACCCTCACCAGACAGCGTCCCAGCGCTCACGGCCGACGACCTGCTGAGGAAGGGCGACGACGCCGATCCCGACGTCAAGAGCAGCCTCGAGCGATGGACCAGGCAGACGACAGAATTGAGCTGGGGAGAGGCGATCACCGTCGAGTACGGGCTTAGGGACGGTCAGGGAGGTCAGGGGCAGGGGCCGGCGGGGCGGGCAGACGCACTCGTCTCTTTTCACCCCGCGGGAGAAGGCAGTCAGGACGAGGCGACCTACTCTGTACTGCTCCTCCGCCCAGCGGCACTCTCCCTCGCCTCCCTCTTGCCAGTCTCCCTCGGATCCGCCGCACCCTCCATCGCCTCCCCCGCGACCTCTGTCTCTGCGACCTCCTTCACTGAGCCGACCGTGCCCGTCTTTTCCCCCTCTTCGTCGACCTCCTCCCTCCTCCCTGCCCCGACGTCGGCCGTCTTCTCGTCCTCCTCACCTCCTTTCGTGCACGCCTCGACGCTCGCGAACGCCGGCCTCGTCCGCACCGCCGCGACCGTCTCCGCGTCCGGCTCGTCCGGCGGGTCGTCCTCCGCCTCGTCGTCCTCCCGACGAGCGCAGAGGACCTTGACCGGCCATGAGAGGAGGAACCTGCCCGTCCCGCCCGATGTGGCGCAGATGCTGGCGCACGCGACCAACAGCATTAAACCGCCTGCGCTTTCGCCTGTCCCTTCTTCGCCTGGCAGCGCAGACTCGAGCATCGTCTCGAGCCCTCCCCTCCAGCACGCAACCTCGCCTTCAACAAGCCTCGCAGTCCCCGCTGCGATCGACTCGCAGCCGCCACCTTCGACCCCTCCCTCCGCCCTGCCGCCGCACACCCAGCCTTCCTCCGCGCTGAACACCCGCCGCTCCTCCTTCGACTCGCGCTACGCTAAGCTCATGGACAGCGTCGCGGCCTCGCACGCCGAGCCAAGCAAGCACCTGTACCGCCTCGCCGACTCGGAGGAAGAGGCCCGCTCGGTCGGGAATGGCAGCGGGTCGCACACGCCCTCCCCGGCACCGTCGCCCGCGACCGAGACGAAGCGCGCTGGTGCTACTACCGCACCTCACTCTACCCTACTCGAGGGTCCCTCCTCTCCTCCCCTGTTCTCCTCCCTGCCCGACCCGTCCTTTCCCCCTCTCGCCTCCCCCTTTCCCGCCCGCGAAGCCCTCTCGCCCCCTCCACCTGAAGCAGCCTGGCAGCGCCCGATCGTGCGCGAGGCGGCCGAGCTCCTCGCGGGCAAGCGCCGGTCGCGCACGGGCGACGACGGCTTCGGCGCGGGCTTTCAGGGCGAGGAGGGCGCCGCGGACCCGAGCTGGCCGCCGAGCAGCTTGAAGAGCCTGCAGATGAGCCCCGAGGGCGGCGCCGGCGCGGGCAGGAAGGCGCTGCCGGTTATGCCGGAGGTGGACGGCGAGGAGGAGGCGGTCGAGGCGGAGAAGCACCCGGAGGAGGACGACGTGGACCACCCGCCGCCGCCGGTCCCGGAGAAAGATGCGCAGACGGAGGCGCTGCCGAGGAGGATGCCGCTCGGCTTCGACCAGATGACCAAGGCGGTCGAGACGGTGCCGCAGGTGCGCTTTTCCCGCCTCTTCTTCCTCCCCGCGGCGCTCTCTTCTTCTCGCTGTTACTGACTCTGCCCTCCCCCGTAGATCCTCTTCATTAGTGATCCCGATGGTCGCGTCCTCTGGCTCAACAAGGTACGTTTTCCCTCCTTACTGCCTCATTTTCCTGCCTGACACAGCCTTCTCTACTAGTCCTGGTACGACTACACGGGCCAAGACCCGAACTATGCGCTCGACGAAGCGTCCTGGCTGAGTTGCTTCCATCCGGACGACTTGCCCTCGGCGTTCGCGTGCTACCTCGGGGCGATGAAGACGGGCAAGGACTTTTGGGTGCGTCTCTCCCTCCTTCTCCCGCTCTCGAGACGAGCGAGACTGACAGGATGGCTGCATTCAGTTCGAGTACCGCATCAAGGGCGCCGACGGCGAGTTGAGGTGGCATGTCTGCTCCGGCCGAGCGTACCGCTGCCCCGAGACCGGCGAGATCGAGGCCTGGTACTGCTCAATCGTCCTGACCGAGGAGCTCGTTCAGGTGCGCCCTGTCCCTCTCTTTTTTCTCGTGTTGCCGCAAGCTGACATTGTCGGCGAGCCTTGAATAGACACGCCACGACGCCCTCCTCATCAAGGAGCGCACCCAAGCCGTCCTCGAGGGCTCCGAGCTCTTCCTCGTCACCGTCAACACGTCCGGCCGCATCACCTTCTGCGAGGGGCGGCGGCCATGGCGCGCGAGCGCCGGGGCCAACGGCCTCGATGGCGGCGACGCGCTGCAGCCGATCGTTGGGAGCATGTTCGGCGAGATCTGGCCCGACGAGAGCTTGAACGAGGGCGTGCGGAAGGTGCTCGATGAGGAGGAGGAGGTCGTCGAGCTTGAGACGCAGACAGAGGTCGAGGGGGAGAGGTTGTACCATCGGTACCGGGTGCGCTTACCTTCCCTTTTCCCCTATCTCCATCTCCTTGCTCCCTTCGTCGAGCTTCAAGAGCAATTTCGCTGACCTCCTTGACCCTCAATCAGCTCGTCCCCCTTCGCGGCGACCCCTCGATCCCGTCCTCGCACCCGGACGCGGTCGCCGTCACGGGCGTGATCCTCGTCGGGCGAGACGTAACCGAGCTCGTGCTCGCCGAGGCCGAGGTCGCCAAGAGTCGGGCGGAGAAGGCTCAGTTGGAGGCGAGCGAGTTTGCTGCGAGGGAGGCGAGCCGCTTGAAGTGCGTCTTTGCTTTGACTTTCTTCCTCTCCTTCCCGTGACACGTTTCTCCGTCTCGCCCGGCCTCACTACCTTGCTGTCACCCGTACTGACACCTCTCCCGCCATCCCTTCTGCTCCCCCTGCGTCTACCCTCCTCCCGCTCGTCGTCTTCCTCTCGACAGGACCGAGTTCCTCACCACCGTCTCACACGAGATTCGTACTCCGTCAGTCGACTTTCCCCCGACTCAATTCTCTTCGAACCCTCTTGCACCGAAGGGTTGAAGAGGGCAAGCGTGCTGACCCCCTCCATTCGAACAGGATCGCCTCCATCCTCGGCATCATGGAGCTCCTCATTGCCGACGACATCACGCCCGAGCAGAAGGAGCTCGTCGAGAAGGCAGTCAGGAGCGGGGAGAACCTGCTCGACCTCGTCGGAGCTGTGCTTGTGCGTTGGCTCCTCCTTTCCCTCGTACCTTCGCACTCCCTTGGAGACGGTGTAGCTAACGCTCTCCTTGCGCCCCGCAGGACGTCCGTAAAGTCGAAACTGGCGAGCTCGTGCTCGAAGCTGCGCCCTTCCTCCTCTCCGAAGCGCTGTCCGACGCGCGCCTCTTCAGCGTCATCGCGCAGAAGAAGGGCCTGCAGTTCGTCGAGGACGTCGGCGCGCCGCTGTACGAGGGCACGCTGCTCGCCGACCGGCTCAGGCTCCAGCAGATCCTCAACAACGCGCTGGCGAACGCGATCAAGTTCACGCGTGCGTTTCCCTCCCATCTTTCCCATCTTCCTTTCCTCGCTCCCTTCTCCTCCCTCCCCTCTGTAATCTTTCTCTCGACAAGCCTGACCTTCGTCCTCGCGCCCATCACGAAAACAGACAACGGCTCGGTCACGTTCCGCCTGCACCAGGTCGCCGAGACGGACTCGTCCGTCACGATCGAGTTCGTCGTCGAGGACACGGGCGTGGGCATCAGCAAGGAGGTGCTGCCGACGCTGTTTGTGCCGTTCCGGTGCGTTCGACAGTCCTCCTTCCACTTTCCCTTCCCCGCCTGTGCGAGAGGAGAGACTGATAGAGGTCTGTGTCGGACCTACAGGCAAGCCGATGCCTCGACAGCGAGGAGATACGGCGGCAGCGGTCTTGGTCTGACCATCGCGAAGAAGGTGCGTCGTCTCTTTCTTCCTCTCCTTCCCTTTCCGCTCATTCACTCCTCTCCGCCTTTCTCGCAGCTCGTCGAGCTCATGTCCGGCACCGTGACCCTCACCTCCCCGGGGGCACACCTCGGCACGCGCATGTGCATCCGCATCCCGTTCGCCAAGGCGCCGCTGCTCGACGTGCGCGACTTTGTCGGCACGCCGCACCCGGTCAAGGCGCAGAGCTCGCAGCAGGCGCTCGAGGACCGCCGCAAGAGCGAGAGCGTTGAAGAGAGCCGCCGAAGGAGGCGGCCTGAGGAGGTTAGGATCTTGCTCGCGGAGGACAACGAGCTCATCCGCGAGATTGTTGTGCGAACGCTGCGCGGGCGCAAGGTGCGTTGCTTAATGCGCTCTCTCTCCTTTTCGGGTACGAGGAGGAACTGATCGGGGTGGTTGGGACCGACGCGCAGTTCCAGATCGACGCGGTCGAGGACGGCCGGCAGTGCCTCGAGCAGGTCGAGAAGGAGCACTACGACGTCGTGCTCATGGACGTGCGTCTCCCTTCCCTCCTTTTCCTCTCACTACCCTTTCTCCCTCGACTCACCCTATTCCTCTCTTCCTCCTCCAGGGCCAAATGCCCCACCTCGACGGCTACGCCGCGACGCAGGCGATCCGCGCGCACAGCGACCCGCGCATCCGGAGCCTGCGCATCATCGCGCTCACGGCGAGCGCGATCGCGGGCGACCGCGAACGGTGCTTGAAGAGCGGGATGAGCAGCTACTTGGCCAAGCCGGTGAGGGCGGATGCGGTGCGTTTTTGTGTTCCTTCCTCGTTCCCTCTCACCGTGACGGACGTGGCCTGGACGAGTAGTGCGCTGTTTAAGGAGCGAGAAGAGGCCGCCTCGACTTTTCCTCGTCTTCGCGTACTGACGCTCCCCTCCCCCTTTCTTCCGCCCTCGTGCAGCTCGAAGCTGCTGTTTGGCAACAAGTCGAGCTCGCCGAGCTGAACGCTCCAGCAGACGACACCATCCCGGCCACGCAGCCTACCTCTTCCTCCACTTCCACCGCCTCCGCCTCTCTGTCTACCGCCAACCACGCCGCCTAGAGACATCCTATTCGTCTTTACCTAGACTCCCATCCCACTCTATGTATCGCCTCCCTGTCGTCTGTCCGTGCAGCCTGTGTGTTGTACTCGCCCTTCCTCGCATCCTCTTGTTTTCTTCCCCTTCTCGTCCATGGCAATGTCGCATCTATTGTTGCCCTGTTCTCCGTCGTCGTCTGCCTCTCGCTGCGTGCACCGTTCGTCAAGAGGAACGCGCAGGAAGTCCGAGCGAGTGGGCCGGTTCGCTCGCAGAGAGGAGAGGAGGCTCGTCTTGCTCGCACCCGCTCTTTCCGCTCCTTCGCCTCGACAGACGGCAGGAAGTGCACTGCCCAAGTGCACCTGCGCTGCCCTCTCTCGTAGCGGTCCACACCGAGGTCCAATTCCGCAGCCCGCCCTCCTTCCGCCTCTTCCTTCGTCTTTCGCACTCCCACTCTCGCTCAGGACCAGCTTCACCTTGGACAACAGCGGTCGTTCTCCGCCGTATACGCCACTACACCCAGACGCCCTCACGACCAGCCGAGCGATCGCAGCCGCTTTCGAGTTGACGGCACCTCGCCTTCGTCGCCTCTCTCGCTCGCACACCGCCTCAGACGGCTTCGGACGCATAAGCAGCAGTAGCAACACGCGCAGGCCACCATGTCATGTGCGTCTCTCGCTCGATCGGAGGGGACGAGGGCGTGCCGAGCGCGGGCTCGCACTCGAGAGCTCGGCGGACCTCGACGAGCCAAACAACCCCTCGGAACAACCGGGAGCAGCATTAGGAGCGTGGAGGAGCATCACGGCGTGCTGCTGGATGTATGAGAGAGGCGCGGAATCGGGCCGGAGGCGGAGCGGAGGGTGGTCGAGGGTCTTGGAAGGAGCGAGGCGGAGGGGGTCATCTTCAGCCTCACGAGCACTCAGAAGCACGAGACTGACCTCGAACACCGCTGCGACAGCCTCTTCCGCCACCTCGACCTACGTCAACACCATCTCGCCCGCTGTCCAGATCGTCCCCTCCGTCGGTCTCGACGGCAAACCCACCAAGTCCGCCTCTCCCTCGACCGACAACGGCGGCGACACCTTCCCCACTGCTGCCGTTGTCGTCATCGCCGTTTTTGGCGCCCTCGCCGCCCTCGCCATCGCCTACGTCCTCTACAAGAAGTGCTACCGCCGCTGCCGAGGCGATGCGGATGACAGCGCACCGCTGCCGGAAAGCAGGGGGCTGACAAGCCCGTTGAGCCCGGGGAGTGGACCGTTTATGAGCCTCCCGAGCCAGATGAGCATGGCGCAATTCACCGGGGGCGCAGACTCGATGGGCCGGAGGAGCATGAGCGGGTTCGGCGGCGCGGGCAGCAGGGCCAGGCAGGCGAGCTGGGGCGGCGAGAGCTGGGGCGGGTACGGCAACGAGAAGGGCGACCTGACGCCGTCGCCTCCCTTCGCCGGCACGCCCATCCCGCCCGGTTCGCCTTCGAGCCGCGAGGGCTCGCCCGGCCCCGGCGGACCAAACGGCAGCCGCGGGTCCCTCCCCATCCCCAACTCGTCGACCCGCATCTCGCTCGCCACGCCCGCCGTCCCGCGCCGATCGTTCTACTCGTCCTCCGCCTCGGGCTCGCAGCTGCTCCACTCGCGCGCTGCGTCCTTCTCGACATCGTCGCCGCACCTTTCCTCTGGCGCGCTCGCCTCGCTGGGCGGTCAGCAAGGCGCCGGGTCGATGCACTCGTTCCCGTCGGGCAACCGCCTCGCCGGCGCGCCGCACTCGCCCCACTCGCGGGTCGAGGTCATGATGCCGCTCCCGCTGGCGCCGCCGCCGGGGACGGTCATCGCGACGGACAAGAGCACGATCGATTTCGCGCCGAGTGCTGGGATCGGGAGGAACGGCGGAGACAGCGAGCTGCTCGGGCTGGTGGACGCCGCGGGACGGGCGGTCGGGGTTGACGGAGCGGGAGCCGACGTGCAGGAGCGGCTCAACCCGGCCTTCGACGGCAGCTACACGACCGTTTACACTGGCCGCGCACACCCTCATCAGCAGCAGTATCCGCAGCCGTACCAGCAGCAGCACTCCTTCCCGCCCTCCGCCCCCTCCTCCTCCTCGGCCGGCTCGTCCCGGTCCTCGTCCGCCCCACGCGCCGGCCCGAGCGGCTCACGCAAGCCCTCGTCGAGCAACCTGCGCCAGCAAGCCTCGCAGCCGCACCTCGCCCGCGTTGCGCAGGCGCAGCGGCCGGGCCAGAGCGCCAACTCGTCCGCCTCGACGCTCTCCTCGTCCTCCTCCGGCGGTGCATCCTCCTCCTTCCCGCCCGGCACCGCCGCTCCTGCGCCCTCGCGCGCTCGCCCCGCCGTGCCCGCGATCAACACCTCGTCGGCCTCCCTCGGCGGCGTCGGTGTCGGGGGAGGGGAGGGCCCAAAGAGCCCGCTCGAGAAGCTGCAGATGCAGATGGAGGCGGGGATGAACGAGGAGGAGCGGCAGCGGCTGGAAAGGATGAGGCGGATGGAGCAGGAGGGGCGATAGTAGGCGCCGCACGTACAGGGCGCGGGGATCAAGGTGCGCTTTCTGCTTCATCTCTGCATTGTCCATTCGGTCTTGGGCGACGAGAGGGAAAGCCGTTCTGACCCTGCTCCTCATACAGCTTGACCTCGACCCGCCGCCCTCACAACGATACACCCACACCGACACCCACAGACACTTTCACTTCACGCCCTCTCATATCTACACTCGCACACGACCGTCTACTCTTATCCCTTCCTACCGTTATTCGCGTTCGACCACCCACGCCTTCACCTTGACCTACCTCGTCCTCCCGCCTTCTTGCCCGCCACTCTTCGCCTTTCTCCCCTCGATGTACCTTTTCCGTCCATGTTCCCACTCGTGCCCCTTTGCGCTTTTGCCGCCTCCCCTTCCCTTGCATCCATCTTCCTCGTCTGCCTCTCGTCGCATACCCCTCTTCCGGCTTACCTCCTTCCTTTTCAGCAGTGCCCTCCTCCTTCTCTCTTTCTCTCCCTCTCCCTCCATCAGTGTCGTAGAGGAGGGTCGGCTGTGCATAGAAGAGCGCGTTCCTCGAGCCGTCGTCGCGGGTCGGCAGGTGAGGTGGTTTCTTCCTCCTCCTCGAGGAAAAGGTGTCGGCGCCCGCTTCCCTCTCACTCGCTGAGCTCCTTCCGCTCAGGCTCCTCTGCTGTTTCTCCTGCGCGCTCAGCTCACAAAGAACGCCCCCGCTCGTCCCCCTCCGTCAGACCTCCTGTCTCCTCCTCCTCTCCTCTCTCTCTCCCTCCGCCTCCTCGCTTCGTCCCGCTTGGCTCTCTCGCTCTCCCGACTGCGCGTGATGGCTCAACCGCCCGGACAGGTCCACGCCAACCCGCCGAGCGTGGCGCGCGTGGTGCGTTTGGCTCTTGCTCTCGCTCTCTCTTCCGCCGACTTCCGGCGGGCGACACTCGGGTGATGTCCTCGCCTCTCGATGGGACAGCCAGGGAGTGAACAGAGTGCAATCAGGGTGGAGGGACGGCAGGGTAGAGGGCGACTGGTGCAGCAGGACCAGCGAGCGGCCATCGAGGACGCGAGGACGAGGAGGAGGATGACCTTGGCCTCCCCCACTTGTCACCTTTTCGCCGTCCACAAGACTCTCCCTACACTCTATCCGCACCAATGACACAACCCTGCGACCTCAAGACCGCGCGCTGACCCCCCCTTTTCCTCCTCGCCCACAGTACGCCGACGCCAACCCCCGCCTCGGCTCGTCCTGGTGGGAGTACGACTCCTTCCAGGTCCGCTGGGGCAACCAAGAGCAGTATGAGGTCACGCGCAGGCTCGGCAGGGGCAAGGTCCGTCTCCCTTTCCTCCCTCTCTTCCTCGAGGAAAAGTAGAGATGAGGCTGATGCACGCGAGAGCGGGCAGTACTCGGAGGTGTTCGAAGGCTACGACGTCGTCAACAGCAAGCTCATCGTCATCAAGGTGCTCAAGCCGATCAAGAAGTGCGTGCTCGCAGTCTACTTACCTCTTTTCCCCCTCCTTGTTTCGCCCAGGAAGCGGGACTGATCGTACTTTGTGTGCTGGTCACAGGAAGAAGGTCAAGCGCGAGCTCAAGGTGCTGTCGAACCTCCGCGGCGGGACCAACATCATCGAACTGCTCGATGTTGTGCGGGACCCGCAGAGCAAGACGCCTGCGATCATCACCGTGCGGCGTTCTCTCCCGTTCTCACTACTCTCTCCACATTCTCTGAGGCTGGGAAAGATGCTGACTCCGAGGCGCCGCGCAGGAGCACGTCAACAACCTCGACAGCAAGATTCTCTACCAGAAGTTCACCGACGGGGACGTGGTGAGTCGGCTTTCCACCTGCATCTGGCTCTTCTTCATCTCGAGGAGGTCCTGACGCTCTGAGCAAACGTCGCCTCGCAGCGCTACTACATTTACGAGCTGCTCAAAGCCCTCGACTTTTGCCACTCGAAGGGCATCATCCACCGCGACGTCAAGCCGCTCAACATCCTCATCGACCACGACCAGCGCAAGCTCCGCCTCATCGACTGGGGGCTCGCCGAGTTCTACCACCCGGGCGTCGAGCTCAACGTCAGGGTCGCGAGCCGGTACTACAAGGGTGCGTGGGCGCGCGCCCACTCTCCTGTTTGTCGCTGGCCTGCGCACAAGTACGAGCTGCATGGTCTCACCTGTGCGCAGGCTGAGCGACGTAGGCCGGGAAGGGGGATGGCGATTGTTCAGGCAGGCTCGGCCTCGCAAGCCAGAAACTGATGAAGTGTCACCTCCAGCAGGGCCGGAGCTGCTCGTTGAGTACACGCACTACGACTACAGCCTCGATCGTACGTGGCCTCTGTCCGCCCTCCTCGCCTCACACGGAGGAAAGACCTGAGGAGACTGACCTTCCTACTCGCCCTTTCTTACTCGCCATCTCTCCTCTCCCCTTCTCGCCGCCACGCTCCCTTGGTGGCACCCTCCTTGGTGCAGTGTGGAGCGTCGGATGTACGTTCGGCTCGATGATCCTGCGCAAAGACCCGCTCTTCCATGGCCACGACGTGCGTTTTCTCCCTGCTTTCTCCTCTGTCCTACTCCTGTTCGAAGGAAGCGACTGATGACGATGTTGCGAGGCGCCCAGAACTACGACCAGCTTGTCAAGATTGCCAAAGTGCTCGGGACGGACGACCTCTTCGCCTACCTTGACAAGGTGCGCCCTTCTTTCTCCTCTTCCGCCCCTCCATCCAGCGCTGACTCCGGCATGTGCAGTACGAGATGGACCTCGACCCGGAGTACGACGACATCCTCGGCCGGCACACGAAGAAGCCGTGGACGCGTTTCATCACGAGCGAGAACCAGCGTGCGTCGCCCTTTGCCTTGTTCTCCCTCCCTTCTCCGTACGAGGAGAAGAGGCTGATTGGGGTAAGCGCTCGCGGGCAGGCTACATCTCGAATGAGGCGATCAACCTCCTCGACCAGCTCCTCCAGTACGACCACGTCTGTCGCCTTTTCCTCCTTCTCCCCGCTCCCCTCAACCCCGCTCTGCCCGTATCCCCTTCTTTCTCTCGTGCTGATCCCATCGCCATCGCTCAAAAATAGATGGCCCGGCCGACGGCGCAGGAGGCGATGGCGCACCCGTACTTCGAGAGCGTGCGGAGGGCGGACGAGCTGAGAAAGAAGGAGGAGGAAATGAGGCGAATGGGCGTCTGGCGTACGTCTCGTCGCTCTTCCTCTCGCTCGCGATCTGGGCTCGCCTCATCGCAGGCGAGCGACTCTGAGCTGGCATCGGCTCAAATCCACTGACCTCTTTCTTAGCAGCGCCGGAGACCGCCGTGTTCATGCCCTCCCCTTCCGACCTCGCCTCCGGGGCAGACCTCGCAAGCGTACAGGCGGACGTGCAGGTGCTGGGTTGAGCGCCTGTGAGTGAGTAGTGGGCGAGGGCTTAGCTTTTCTTTTTCTTCTGTCTTTCCTACGCTTTGTTGCTCTTCGAGCGTCTGTAGGGTTACCCGCAGACCTATCTCCCTCTCTTTATTGGTCACTCAAGCCAGCACGACAAGCTCAGGAAGCCGAAAGAGCGAGCAGAGATCGAGAGAACTTCTATGTTACGCGAGTTGTACAGCCCCAACATCCTTCACCTGACACCCCCTTCAAGCAGCAGTGTTGAACAGCCTGTCGCCCGTGTCGCCCAGTCCGGGGTTGATGTAGCCGGCCTCGGTGAGCTAGAGGAAGAAGAGAACGAGGGGAGTCAGTCTCTCGTGCTAGACCTCTCGTGCTAGACGATTCTGCCAGACAGGCAGGGGAAAGAGGGGAAGAGGTCAGACAGATGGACGCACCACCTCGTCCACGGCGCCGACGACGATCTCGAGCTCCGGGTACGCCTGCTGCACCTTCTCGAGGCCCGGCTTGGACCCGAGCACGGTGACGAGCTTGATCTGCTTGATGTCGAGGCCCCAGTCGAGCTGCGCGCGTGTACACCGATGGGTCAGTAAGATGAGAAGGAAGGGAAGGGGAAAGGGAGAGAAGGGAGGAAAAGGGGACGGACGAGGATGGAAATGGCGGCGATGGCGGTCCCGCCGGTGGCGACGAGCGGGTCGAGGAGGTAGAGGGTGTCGACGGTGACCTGCTTGGGGAGTTTCTGCGGGTGTGAGACAAAGAGCAAGGGTTAGTACTTGTTGTCGACGGCCAGACACACCCTCTTTCGTTCTTCGTGCTTACCTGATAATACTCAACAGGGGAGAGGGACACCTTCTCGCGGAAGAGGCCGAGGTAGAACACTTGAGCGTCGGGGAAGAGGGAGAGGAAGGCTGCCCGGGAAGAAAAAGGGTCAGACCCAAGTCCGCAAGTACTACCTTGCGACGGTCCGCCTCTCGACAGCATGAGAAGGGTCAAAGAAAGAAACGCACCGTCGTTCATGCCAATGCCGGCGCGCAGAATGGGCGAGAGGCCGACCCGAGGAGCGACGGCCTTGCCGGTGTAGCTCGCCAGCGGGGACTCGAGCTGTCAGCGTGAGTCGAAGAGGGTGTCAGCAACGTCGAGTTGGTAGTACTGCATGACCTCGAAACGCAAAAAGAGGAGCGGGAGCGGGAGGAAAGGGCTTATCGCCCCCACCTCTCGCTCCCGCTCCTCGTGCAGCGGTTCTGGTCGCCCGCGGAAAGCATCCCAAGGCAGAAGAGTGTACGTACGCCGTGCACATCCTTGAGCGGGACGTCCCTCGAGGCCTCGACGCCGAGGATGGTCGAGATCTCGCCCATGAGCTGGCGGAAGCGGTACGACGGGGTCGCCTTGGAGCGCAGCTCGGTGAGCTTGGCAGCGAGGATAGGGTGCTGGCTGATCTGGATGGGCATGCTGGATCTGGAGGTGTTGGGAGGTGTTCAAGGCGAGGAGGACCTGAAGTGGGGCCGAAACGTGGTTGGGTGAGCGGAGCAGTACGCGGGCAGACAGGGAGCAGATGGAGCGCACAGTGCGGAAGGGGAAAAGGAGAGGAACAAGCAAGAGCAGTACAGCGGTGACGGAACGAGGTGGAGCAGGCGCTCGCCAGCGCGACGGGTTACCCGCACAAGCCCGCTCTCGTCAAACACGGCCGGTCCGGGTTCTCTCGCGTTCGCCTCGGCGGAGTCGTAGGCAAAGCAGCACCGCATGAAGATAACGGGCTTCTTTTGCATTCGAAGAAGAGGAGGACTACGAGAAAACGAGGATCAGGCGGACAGGAAGACGTCGAGGCGGGTGAGCTGGCTGTAGGTGTCGCTCGAGAGGCGGTAGCGGAGCTGTGGGCATGTGCGAGGTTGGCGCAGAGAGGAAGGGAAAGAGATGGGGAGAGAAGAAGGGGGAGGTCAGCTTTATACTCGAGCGGAGCGGTCTCGAGGCGGACCACCCGCGGTTCGTCCGCCACTCCCGTTCGCCCTGCTCGACCATACTCGGCCTTGCGCGACCAGGAGGAGCGCTCCACCCGCAGTGGTGGCTCACCCGCCGGTGGTCGACCTGGTCGCCCACTGATCGCCCAGCTCGGCCGCCTGCGCTCGATCCTCTTCTCGGCCCGCTTTCCCACGCCTCAGCTGAAAACGTAAGAGAAAGAACGCAAACGCACCATGCCCGCCCAGGTCATCACGCCCCTCGCCCTCGCCCTGAGCTCCTCCATGCGCCGGACCCGGCTCCCGTCCGCACCGTACGGGCTCTCGCGCAGCTGCTGGTGCAGCTTGTACAGGATCGTCATGGTCGCGACGAGCACGACGTCGAGGTTGCGCACGAGCGCATCGTCGAGCGACGGCAGGGCCTCGGCGGAGCGGATGAGGGTAACGAGGTCGCTGCTGGACGAGGGCGAGAGCGGCAGGAGCGAGGTCGACTCGATGGTCTGCGGGTTCACGAACGTACGCATAGAGAGCGGAACGAGAGCAAGATAGTCAGCCTCCATCGCTCAGAGCACACGTCTTCACCCGCTCGGAAAAGAGCAAGAGGCGAAAGAACGCACCGCCAACGCCGCCTCGAGCTCGCCCCGCTCGTACAGCCCCATCGCCTCCTTGAGCCTCATCAACGTCTCGCACGTCTCCCTGCGCTTCCGGCTGACCTTGCCGCCCATGCCCGCCGAGCGGTCGTAGTGCTCGAGGATGCTCCGCGCGACGGCGACAACGTCCTCTTGCGCCGCGGCCGCCGCCAGCCCGACACGCGCAGCGTTGGCAGCCGAGGTCGGCGCGGCGGACGACGACGGCCGGGAAAGCGAGTTGCCGAGCTCGACGTTGAGCACGGCGATGACGGCGTCGTACTCCTCGGCGAGGTTGTAGAGCAGGATCGCCTCGCTGAAGCGCTGCTCGAGGTCGGCGCGCGACGCGGCCGACTTGACGATGCTGAGCAGGTACGAGCGCGAGTCGGGCAGGTGCAGGAGCTTGAGGTCGCGCTCGATTTGGCCGGGCTGTGCACGGAGGTCGCGAAGATGGATCAGCCCCGCAGTCTTCTGCGTGAAGAGCCAGGAAGAATGCGCCGACGCACCACCTTGGTCCCGTCGCCCCTCACGTCCCCAAGCAACGCCCCGTACTGCCTCGTCTCCATCACGAGCTCGCGGACGTACTCGTGCGCGAGCTCGACCTGGCCGGGCACGTCGGCGTTGAGGCACACGAGGTAGAGGTACTGGAGCGCCTCGGTCGCGTCCGTGTGCGCGAAGGCGCGCGTGTAGCGGTGCAGGAGGCGGGCAAAGGAGAGGGAGGGGGTGGGGGAGGCGGCGTCGACGACTGCCAGGTAGAGAAGGTTGTCAGCGAGCCTTCCTCCCGTGGAAACGCCGCTTCCCTCGTTTGCAGACTCGAGAGCAGGGGAAGGGAAGGGAAAGACCGCCGACTTACGCAGCTCATGGTCCGCCGCCCGGTTCTTCCCCTCCGGCACACGCAGCAAGCCATAGTACGCGAGCGCGATCGCAAAGTGCACGGCGTCGGCCTGGTAGGCCGCGTGTTGCTGGAGGAAGGCGACGGCCTGCGGAGCGGAGAAAGGGAAGAAGGGAGGGTGAAGGTCAGTTCGAGTTGGAAGGAAGAAAATTGACGAAACGAGAGGGGGACGGGAGAGTAGGAGGACGGAAGAAATGGGAGAGAGAGTCGGAAGAAGGAAGGAGGGGGAAAGAAAACGGAGGAAGAGACTGAAGCGCACCCGCTCGAACTGCCCTGAGAGCAGCAGCACCTGGAAGTACAGCAGCGGCCTCGTGCCCTTCGGGTCAAAGTGCGCCTCGCCAAACTTCCTCAGCACAGCCGCAAGGTCCCTCAGGCCGTACTTCTCGTGCGGCGCCTCCTGCTCGGCGCCGCCGTCGCCGCCCTCGCGCACAAGCGCGAGCTGGAACCAGAGCCAGTCCTCGGTCGTCTGCGTCACGCCGGGCACGTTGCGGCGCTGGAGCTCGACGCGCCCGAGGAGCTTGTACAGCGCGTGCTTGTACGGGTCGCTCGTGTCGGTCAGGTACCGGATGCGCTGGTTGTACTCGGCGAGGAAGCGGTCGCGGAGGAGCTTGGGTAGGCGCCGCGTCGGCGAGTCGAGGTACGCCTTGAGGTAGGGCAGGAAGGACTTCTCGAGCGAGGCGAGGGCGGACTCGTTCTCGGTCGCAAAGGCGAGCGCGTCCGAGTAGGCGCCGACGCGGAAGAGGTAGTACAGGCGCGCCCAGATCGGCGTGTTGTTGGCGATCTGTGTCATTCGCGCGCACCTCCATCAGCTTCGGGTTCTCGCGCGGGAACAGCAAGGAAGAAAAGAAGAGCCCGGCGAAGACGCACTTCGAGCGCCGGATTGCTCCACTGCCCGTTCTTGAGGTACTTGACGTTGAGGAACGCGCGGATCTTGTTCTGCACGCTCGGCACGCCACCGAGCTGCGCCTCGGCCGGGCGCGACGCGATCGTCTTCTCGACGTAGGCGAGGAACCTGCGTTGGAGGGCAGGGATCCATCAGTACCGCATCGAAGAGACGAGAGGGCGGTACGAGAAGGAAAGAAGGGACGCACTGCTCCTCCAACCACCCCCTCGCCCCTTCGCCCACCATCCTCCTGACCTCCCGCGCCTGCTCGCCCTCCTGGTCCTTCTCCAGGTAGCCCGAGGCGTACTGGCGCTCCTGCAGCGCCGTGCGCTGGAACTCGCCGTGGAGAACGTCGCGCTCGTTGACGAGCGCGGAGAGGAGCCGCCAGGTGTCGGTCGTCTGGGCGGTGCGCTGTGCGGCTCGCCGAAATTGCCGACTCGTCAGCTTGGTTCAAGGAGGGAGGAAAAATGGACGGAAACGACATAGTGGGAGGATGGAACGCACCGCATCTCCCCCACCTCCGTTCCCAACGCTCGCCTCCCCAAGCGCATTGACCAGCCCGAATGCGTAGCCTTCCTTGCGGAAGTCGTTGAGGCGGTGGATGACGCGGTCGTAGCGCATCATCTTGGCGTGCATCTGGAGCGAGGACTGACCCGAGGCGTGAGGGGTCGAGGAGGAGAGGGGGAGGGTGGGCGACTGTGGAGGGTGGAGAGAAGTCAGTACAGACATTCGAACTCCAAGCAACTCCTCCTCCGCGACAGTGCGGCGGAGGGGCAGGAGAGAACCGCCCAACTCACCCCTTCGAAGCCCTCCCTGCCCTTTCCGCCCCGTCTAGGGGTCTCCGTCTTGCTCGAGCCCGCGCCCTGCTGATGCCGCCCAAGCTCCTCAAACAGGCGCTCCTTCTGCTTCTCCCAGTCGCGCCGCATGCGCGTGTCGAGGTTGCGGTAGAAGTCGGACGTCGTCGCGCGCCGGTTCTCCTCGATAGCAGAAATGATGGCTTGCTCGTGCGTGTGGCGGAGATAACCCTGCGGAGGGGTGAGAGCGTCAACCGGAGCAGCTCATCAACTCGCTCTCCTGCTCGTGAGCGGGAAGAGGGAGAGGGAGAGGGAAAGCCAAAGTCGACGCACTTCGACGTCGGTGTCGCTGAGCGGGACGAGCGGTTCAAATGTTCCTGCGACGTTGACGGAATTGATAGTGGAAGCGAGCTGATCGGCGTTGACACCGCCCGAGGCGAGCAGGTAGGCGCTGGATGAAGGAGGACGGCAAGGGAGAGTCAGCAGGTGCGGCGGGGAAGGTCGCGGGTGGGACAGGTGCTAAGTAGAACGTCTGCTGGTAGCTCGACAGCAGCCAGCCGGATTCTACAGGCTGTCGCTGTCCCGCAGTACCTCGTCCTGGCGCTCCTCCAACAACTCGATGAGAGAGCCTTCGACGCACGCGTTGCCCTGCGCTCCAACTGCATCCTTGATCCTGCGTCCTGCGATGCGCCTGGACTGGTGTTCGAGCTGCTGGAGGTCGAGGTTGAGTTGGGGCAGTTGGTCGACGGAGGGCTGGTTCAACGCCGACTGCAGCCGCTGCGACTGCTCGAGCAGCGCGCTGAGGGACGCCATTTTGAAGTGCTGACTGGGTTGTGTGGAGCGGTAAGAGCAGCGAGTAGCGACTCGAGGAGCGAGACGAGGTTCGTTGACGGCGACGACGACCAAGCCAGCTTGACCTCGCACCGCTCACTCGCTGCAGCTTAGGGACTGTCTGAGCATTCCACTGATCTGCGCTGACAGTCCAGAAGCACTTCTGACCCAAAAGCCGCCCTTCCGATGTTTGTCCCCTCGTCCGTCCTCCTCTTCCTCTATCGAGGACCTGGTCAGGCAGCCGCCTCGCCTTCGCCTCTCGCGACTTGCTGCTGCTGCACTCAGTGCTGCACGCGTATTCTCAGCCCCGCTCACCTTCCCGACCGCCTACTCCGCACGACAGCGCCAGCACCTGCATTGCCCCGCCCAACAACTCACGCCGCGTTGTCCTCCCTACACTCCGAGGCCTTGCACGTGCGAGCGGTGCACATGCCTTACGTGACGTGTACAGGCAGAATTGGGGAGGCCACGAGGTTACGGCTCACCCTGCCGCCGCCGGCCTTACTCGTCTCTGCACTTTGGCCGCTGCGCCCTTGCTGCCGGGTCTCTCATCCCCCACCTCGCTCTTCACGGCGCCCCGCGCAGGGGCTCTGCGAGCTGCAGTATCCGCCCCAGCTCCGGACGTGCTGCCCCACGCTCTCCACTCGACGAACGGCTGGCTCACGCTTCCGCTTCTCCTTCTTCTTCTTCGTTCGCTTCCTCTCGCCAATCTCGACCATGGCAGACATCACTGAGAAGGCGCAGCAGCTCTACCTCGAGGATGCCGACAAGCCTTCCACCGTGCACAACCCAAAGGCCGAGAAGCAGCTCGTCCGCAAGCTCGACCTGATCCTCACGCCGCTCTTCTTCGTCGTCTACCTCATCACGTTCATCGACCGCGTGCGTGCCCTGTCTCTGTCCGCCTTGGGCGCAGAAAAGCACGGTATTGGCACTGAACTTTTCATTGATCTTCTCCTGTTCCCCCCTCCCTCCCTTCCGCCCTCTCTCTCTGCACAGGCCAACGTAGGCAATGCGCGTGTTGCAGGCCTCGAGGCTGACTTGTCCTTGGTTGGCTATCAGTTCAACATCAGGTTCGTTACGAGCGCCCGAAATGTTGTCCTTCCATCCTGACCAGTCCGACTCTCCTCCCTCCTTCCTTGCTCCGCATGCAGTCTCTCCGTCTTTTACATCTTCTACGCCATGACCGAGATCCCGTCGAACGCGATCTGCAGTGCGCCTTTTCGTGCCCTCCCCCCGTCCCCATTTTCCGTCAAGCCTCCCTCACTCCGTACTGACATCCTTGCTTCTCTCCAGAATGGCTCGGCGCACGCCTCTGGCTTCCTCTCCAAATCTTCGCGTTTGGCCTCGTCTGCATGTGCACCGCCTTCGTGCAGAACTTCGGCGGCCTGATCGTGGTCCGCGTTCTGCTCGGTCCGTCTCTTTTCTTCCCTTTCCATGCCCGGCTGCTCCAGCTAACTCTTGATTCTTCTGCAGGTATCGCCGAGGGCGGTGTGCTCCCCGCCATGGCACTCGTGTTGTCCCGCTTCTACAAGAAGGACGAGTACGTACCCTGCCTTTCTTGTCCTGCTTTCGGGCTCGCCGTCCGCCCGCCCAAATATCTCGCCTGCAACTCCATTGACGTCCTACCTTTCTCCTAGACTCGTCTTCCGCATCGCCCTCTGCGTCTCTGCCGCCGCCCTCGCTGGCGGTTTCGGCGGCCTCCTCGCCTCGGGCTTCATCGCCGCCGGCGGCATCCCTGGTGTCGGCGCTGCGTGGCGGACCATCTTTTTCGCTGAAGGTCTGATCACTATTGGCATCGCCGCCATCGTCGCCGTGTTCTCGGTTTCGGGCCCGGAGGATGCTTGGTGGTTGAGCAGCGAGCAAAGGGGTACGTCCCTCCTCCCGCGCCCCTGTTGACCGTTACACACAGCTCACCGAGTCCTACCCATCCCTCGCACAGCTCTTGCCGTTGCCCGTATCACGAGGAGCACCTCCGCCGCCGAACACTCTGAGGACGTCGGCGACTCGACCACCTCCAGCGCCGTCTTCCGCTACCTCCGCACTCCGATGCCTTGGCTAGCGGCTTGGGGGTGTTCGTCCTTTTGCTCGGTCTCCTTCGCAGATTCTGGGCTGACCTACTGGTCCTCTTCCTTTTCTCGCAGATTTGGCTACGAACACAACGGGTATCCTGGCCACGCCTAAGTTCGATGTAGGACGCAAGTACTGACTCGTCCGCTCCCTCCGCAGTGCAGGGCGTGTCGCTGTTCTCCCCGACCATCCTCAAGGGCATGTATCCCGGAATGTCCACCGTCGACATCCAGCTGCGCTCGTACGTAGCCCGTAGCCATTCCTTCCGTCCTCCAGTCACTGATCGTATCGATACAACAGCGTCCCCCCGTACGCCGTCGCCTTCGTCTGGTCGCTCGGCATCGCCTTCTTCTCGGCCAAGATCAACCGCCGCGGTATTGCCCTCCTCATCTCTTACCCGCTCGCCCTTGTTGGCTACGCTCTCTTCCTGGGCACGAGCAACGTCAAGGCCCGCTACGCCGGCATCTTCCTCAACATCCTCGGCGGTGCGCCCCCTTCTTCTTTCGTCTTTTCCCGTACCTTTTCCCGCTGACTTGCCCCCCCTCACCTCGGCAGCCTTCCCCAGCGGTCCGATGTGGATGGCTTGGGGCATCAACGCTGCCGCCACTGAGTGCGTGTCGCGGCCTTGCCTCTCCGTTCCCACCTGTTCTGACCGTTTCTCTCCCAACCTGGCAGCACGGAGCGGTCCATCGCCGCTGGTCTGATTCCCGGCTTTGGCCAATTCGGTGCCCTCATTGCCACCTGGACCTACTGTGCGTGTCGTTGCTCTCCAGTCCGAAGTAGGGCGGCGGTTCTGATTTTTCCTCCACCTTTCGTCTCCTCTCCCTTCCTTTCTCACGGTTGCAGTGCCGACCGATGCGCCCGAGTACAGAACCGGCAACAGCATGGAGATGGGCTTCGTGTGCCTCAACATCCTCCTCATCTTCGCCACACTCACCTACGTCCATTTCGAGAACCGCGCCCGGCTTGCCGGCAAGCGCGACCACCGCTTCAACGAGGTCGAGGGGCTCGACACGAAGGAGCAGATCAGGCGCCTCGGGTCGAGGCACCCGGCGTGGCTCTTTCCGGCCTAGACGAGCGTCGAGTTGCAGGCAGAGGTCGAGCAGAAGACGGGGTGAGAGACGAGGAGATCGCTGTGGCGCGTGGCAGACGGGCTCTGTTGTGTGTATCTTCATATCATATCAGTATTGCTGCAAGTCAGTTCGCAGCCTTCTGAGCCCGAGCTGGCGGCCTGGAAAAGCCAAAGCGGCTTCGTGTTCTCGCTCTTCTCGCTCTTCCTGGGTTCTTTCCTCGTTCTCTGATACGTGTCCATACGCGCAAAGGGAGCGTGCTTAAAGCTTCGCCGGCCCGCCCCAGCCCAAGTACCCTCTCTCCGCCAAGTTCTCCTTCCTCACGGTCCATCTCCTCCTCGTCCACTCTTCATCGTACGCCCCCCCTCCAGCGCTTGCACGTCCCCCGTGAAGCCTTCATCGCTTTGGCTCGTCGCGCGGCCATCTCGTCATGACAGTTCCGCCGACCGCAGCCGAGTCTGCCGCGCCGGGGAGGGAGCAGGTGGGGGCGACGAGGGCCAGCTTCCGCTTCTTGCACTCCTGCTTCTGCTTCTAACGCTCATTCTTCCCGCCGCCATGCCCGACCGCCGCCCTCGCATCCTCCTCCTCGGCCACGAGGCCAAGCACCAGCTCGACCGCTGGCAGGCCTTCAAGCGCGACTTCGAGGTCGTGCCGGCGGAGCTGACGACGAGGGACGCGTTCATCGAGGCCCTGAAGCAGAAGAGGTGCGTCTCAGCCATTTTCTCGCCGTGCACGAGCTGCTTTCGCCTCGCCGGCGTACTGACCCCCTTCCGCCGTATCTTCCAACCCTTTTCCTCCTCTTATGCAGGTATGGCGACTTCGACGGTATCATCAAGCTCGCGGTCGAGACCGGCAATCAGGCCAGCCCGTGGAACGAGGAGCTCATCTCGCTCCTTCCTCCCTCCGTCAAGCTCTTCGCCGCTGCCGGCGCCGGGTTCGACTACCTCGATCTCAACGCCCTGAACGCGCGCGGCATCTCCTTTGCCAACTCGCGCGGCGCCGGCGACACGGCGACTTCCGACCTCGCGCTGTTCCTCATCCTCGCGACCTTCCGCCTCACTTCGCTCTCCGAGTGGGCCGCCCGCACCGCCGATCCCGCTACCTTTGACCGGATCCACAACGAGATCGCCGAGAAGGCGATCAACCCGCAGGGCAAGGTGCTCGGCGCGGTCGGGTTCGGCGCGATCCAGCGCGAGATCGTCCGCAAGGCGGTGCACGGGCTCGGCATGAAGTGCATCTACTACGACGTCGCGCCTGCGCCGAAGGAGGTTGAGGAGAAGCTCGAAGCAGAGCGGGTCGACTCGCTGGAGGAGCTTGCGAAGCGGAGTGACTGCGTTTCGGTTTCTGGTGCGCCTTCCTCCCTTTCTTCCGCTCACGCACTCGCCTTCCTGACGTTCACTTCACGGCTTCAGTCCCCTACATGCCTTCTACCCACCACCTCATCGACTCGACCTTCTTCTCCAACCTGCGGCCCGGCTCGAGGATCGTCAACACCGCCCGAGGTCCCGTCATCTCGCAGGATGCTCTCGTCAAGGCGCTCAACTCGGGCCAGCTGCTCAGTGCGGGGTTGGATGTGCACGAGTTCGAGCCGCAGGTCTCGAAGGAGTTGTGCGAGATAGCGCGTCTTCTTTCTTCTTTGTCCCCCTGCTCTTTTCTCGCTCGAAACTGAAGATTCCGCCGCTGTCAATTCGCAGAAGAACGTCACCCTCACCACCCACATCGGTGGCGTCGCTCGCGAGACCTTCGTCGAGTTCGAGCGCCTCGTCTTGGAGAACAGCGATCGCTTCCTCCGCCGCGGCGAAGACCTGCTGACGGTGCGCTGCTTCCTTCCTTCTCTGTCGAGGCGCGGGTCCTGATTTTCACGCAAACAGCCCGCCGGCAAGACCTTCGTTTCCCATCGTCTGTAGATCCCCTATCCAGAAGAGAATCCATCTGGCCTTCTTTCGTGAATGGACTGTGCCGGAGAAGGGACAGACGAGAGACGTGATAAGACGCAAGACTGCGCACCATCCTACACGCCTCCTCCCCAGCCTCCAAGCATTCCCCACCCTGTCGACTCTCCTCCACCCGTTCCGCCTTGTTCACCCGAGCCCCACCAGCCTCCCAGAGCGGGCATCGCAAAGTCCGCAAAGTCGAGCGGCATCTCGGCGGAGGGAAGTGACCAGCTGGCGCCGAACTCGGTCGGTGCGTCGCAAGGTGCAGCGAGCGGAGAGGCGCCTGGCGGAAGAGAGGGAAGCGGCGGTGGGTGTGGCAGCTCGGAGGGAAGGACTGGAGGTGCTGGGGCAGGAGGAGGGAAGACGGGCGGCATAGGCGGGCCGGACCATGCGACAGGGCGGTGAGGCGGAGCGGGCGAGGCGGCGGAAGGCGGCGTGAAGGAGGAGACAAGGCGGCGGAGGCGGGTGGCGTGAAGGGTAGCGATGGAAGGCCTGAGAGGAGAGAGAGTGAGCGGGAAGAGTGGAAGAGAGATGGGGGAAAGGAAAGTAACGCACGCGTTCGGGCGATTCTTGCCCACCTGCTCGAGGATTGAAGCAATGCGAAGGATCTTTTCTTGCAACTCAGCACTGACGCCTTGGTGGAAGCGATGCGCAAGCTGAAGGAGGAGAACGGCGCCGTAGCTGTCCCGAGGGAAAGGTCAGGCGGGAGACTGGAAGGAAAGGAAAACAAAAAGGGAATGTACGCAATGTGGACGACGACATAGTTCGAGCAGTACGGCAGCTGCGTCGCACGGTCGTCCCAGCTGCTGACCTTCTGGACGGTCCGGATGGCGGCAGCTCGCACGTCCTCGAAGATCGGCTGTGCGGACCCGCCAGCGAAGCGGAGGGCCATGAGGTTGAGGATGATGATGTGGTTCTCGGCGTGAACGTCGATGAAGGGATCTGTGGATACGAGATCAGTGAGCAGAGGAAGGGCAGTGCGGGGGGCCGGAAGAAAAACGCACTGACATCCGGCCAGCGGACTCGCCAAGCCTCCATCTCCGGCTTCCACGCTGACTGAAAGGCGTTCCGGAGACCTTCGGACTCGCCTTCTTGACGTAGTCCAATAGCGAGATAGATCGCCTTGACCAGGATGCAGTTGACCTAGGCGGAGCGGAACGTCAACGGGAGGAAAGGGGGTGGGAAGGCGGAGAAGAGCGTACTTGGAGGTTGGCGGTGTAGTTGTAGTCCGGGAACTCGACGGGCAGGTTTGTTGGCGAGGCATTCATGGCTGTGCGAGGCGGAATGAGAATCAGGAAGAGCAGAAAAGCCAGAGAAAACGCACCGGCAGGAACAGGCGGCGCTCGGAGACAGTCGACACGGCCTGTCTGTACCGACATACTGCGGAGTGGAGGTCAGCGAGAATCTGAGAAAGAAGACGACAGAGAACGCACGCAAGTTCGCCGCAGAACAAGCAAGCCCAGGTCAATTGGCGGTTGCGGTTGATCAAGTCGAGCCCGATCTCGCTGGATCGGGCGTAGGTGCTGAAGGCAAGATGATCGAGCATGGTGTCAATGCGAAGCTCGGTCGCCATGCGCCAGGCGAGGCCGAGATGCTGCCAGGCTCTGTCCTTGCGCCAGGCGGGCTCAGGAGAAGCCCAGTGTCTGCGCGGAACAAGTCAGCCTCCTGGTTCAGTTGAGAGAGGACGCACGATCGCGTACGAGAGGACGAAGAAACCCTGTATGACCTCCAAGCTCTTCAAACCGCCGTCGATGATGTCGAGGATGAGCCGGCGCGAGTGTTCGGCTAGAGGTTGGGTGAGGTGCGCGGAGAGGGGATCAAAGGTGGAAGAGACGTAGGCGATGGACGTCGTGAGGAAAGGAGAGTTTTGACGAAGGAAGTCGACGGTGTGCAGCTCGGGAAGGAGGATGAAGATGAACGGGCGAAGGTGCGTGAAATAGCTGGATAAAGGGAAGGGTGAGTGGCGCGGAGGGGAGACGGCCGTGACGACGTACAGCTTGATCAGACGAGCCAAGTCTGCGGGACCGAGGATGCCAGCCTGTACCGGGTCGAGGGAAAAGTCGAATTCGGGTCGGGGTAGATAAAGCCCTGGTAAAGACCTCGTCAGTACGCTCAGTAGCATCAGTGTGGACGAGACGCACCGTCTTCGTAGTAGCGCTCGCCGAGGGCTGCATTGCCTGGAGAAGGCGACGATGGGGAAGGAACCGCGGCGGCTTCGCACGCTTGCTGAGCGAGAACTGCGAGTGGATTGTGCAGGAGGGCGGAACCGTCGGACGTTTCCCTGAAGCGAGGTGTCAGCGTCTGCGAACGGGGAGAAGCGGTATTGGAAGACGAACAGCTCAGCTGCTTCCGGACTTCCCTCCTCGTCCGAGTCCTCGTCGAGAGGGTCTTGCACTGAGCCTCCCGCCAGTACGATCTCGAGGTCGCGCTTGATGTCGCGGAGGATGCGATGCGTCCTGCAGGAACGGGGTCAGCGTTAGTATGGAAGAGAAAGCAGGAAAAGAGACGTACTTTGAGAGACGCTTCTTCGGTCCGCGTGTTCGAGGCTCGGGATACACGCAGTCGAAGCCGTTCACGACACAGCGCGGGCAAGGCTCGCCAGGCGTGGTCGACAGACAGGCGATCTTGTTCTTCCTGCACGCTCCGCAGGCGCGAGGAGGCGGCGGCTTGTCCGCTGGTGCCGCCTTCGCGCTTCGCTTCGCTGCCCGCTGCTGCACGACCGCCTCCTCGTCGTCCCACAGCTCGTTGACCTTGCTGAGCGCGTTGCGGACCCGGGCGGCGGCACTGGAGGAGAGGCTGAGCGATGCGGTTGCGGTGGGTGAGGCGGCTGGGGCCCGGCGGGAGGCGCCAGAGGGCGACATGGCCGGGTGCGGGTCTGCGGAGCGCTGAGCGGTGAGAGCGGGAGGCGTGAGGAACGAGATCGCGAGCGGTGTCGTTCCTCCCGCCCGCTCCTCGCTCTTCTCGTTCTGACAGTTTGGCCGAACGCTTCGCTGCCAATCTTTTCCTGCGGGGCGTATCCCGCTTGCTCTCCTGCTTCCTTCTTTGCTTCTCCTGCTTCTCCCGTCGCTCCAAGCCAGCCATGTCGACATCCTCCTCGTCCCGCCAGTTCCGCGTCGCCGCCGCCCAACTTGACGCAGGTGCGCCCCATTCCTCCTGCTGAGTCCCGCCCGTACTGACCACTTCCCTCCTCGGCAGTGTTCTACGATGCGCAAGCCAACCTGGCCAAGATCCTCGCCGCCATCGAGGAAGCAGCCGCGGGAGGGGCTAAGCTCGTCGTCTTCTCCGGTACGCGCCCTCTCTGCCCTGTGCTTTCTCGCCGAGCTGACCGCTTCTACCACAGAGCTCGCTCTCTCCGGCTACCCCTTCCACATCTGGGCGCTCCCTTACCACGGTGAGCCGTTTCTTGCACTTCTTCCTGCTCTCTCCAACTCACGATTATTTCCCGCCCGCAGAGCAGCTTCCCTACATCGAGTCCTTCTACCGCGAGGCTGCTGTCGAAGCCGACGGGCCCGAGGCGCAGACGCTCGTCGCCTGCTGCCGCCTGAACAAGATTCGCGCCGTCGTCGGTTTCAGCGAGCGCGACGGCGGCTCGCTCTTCATGTCCCAATGGGTTGTCTCCCCGAACGGCGAGGCGATCGTGAGGAGGAAGCTGAAGCCGACGTCGCTCGAGCGCATCGTGTATGGTGAGGGCGACGTACGCCTTCTTCCCGCCTTTCTTTCCTTTCCTCCCAGCTGACCCAAATTGCGGCCCGATTCCCGCACTCTCCTGCACAGGGCTCCGACATCAAGGTGCACGAGACGGAGCTGGGTCGACTCGGCGTTCTGCAGTGCTGGGTGAGTTTTTGCCGCTCCCTGTCTCCTCATTAAGCGCCGCCTTTCCTCCTGCGACTTTCTTGACCCGGTCCTTGCCCAAGGAACACGCTCAACCTCTGCTACACTACGCAATGGCGAGTCAGCACGAGGAGGTGCACTGCGCCAGCTGGCCCGTCTTCCCCGCCGAGCTTCCTCACCATTCCCTCTCCGTCGCTGGCAACTCGGCCGTCTTGACCGCCTACGCCATTCAGACCGGCACCTTCGTCGTCTCGGCCTCGTCCTTCTTCACCGAGCAGAACCTCCAGAAGCTCTTCGGCGAGAAGGAGCCCGGACTCTCGCTCGGCGGCGGGTACACTACCATCCTCGACCCCGAGGGGCGCACTCTCGCCCGCGCGTCTCCTGACAAGGCCGAAATCATCTACGCCGACGTCGACCTTGACCTGTGCTACAAGGCGAAGAGCATCCTGGACCCGCTCGGCCATTACAGCCGCACCGACGTCTTCCAGGTCCGTCTCTCTTTGCCGCCCCGTCCCCTGCTCATCTGGACTGACTCTCTCTTCCACAGGTCCACTTCGACACCACCCCGCGCCATATCGTGCGCGTAGGAGCCCACAGCGCCTCTTCCCCCTCCCCCTTCCGCCAGTCTCGCAAATCGCTCTTCAAGGCGGAGGAACGGCCTGCCTCGGGAGCGGAGAAGCCGAGTAGCGACGGGGCGATTGGCGCCGCTGAAGCTGGGGCAGCGGAATAAACCAGGACTCTTTCCTTTCCTCAGCCAGTTTTCGTCGAGATGCTTCGGGAAGCCTCCTTCTGGCCGTGCGAGTTGTTGAAAGCGTGTCGGTAGTTGTTGAAGGCGCGACCGAGCACCAGCGACGCTTTCTCGGCGAGTGCGAAAGGCGGCAGAGCGCGAAGGAGATGAGGAGGTTGAGGAGGGGAGGGAAGCAGTTGCAGAGGCCGTAGCAGGGCGAAATAGTGCTAGTCCGTCTCTTACAGCTCTTTGTGGGCAGTTCAGCGAGCAGTGACGGTCTCAGGGATGGCGAGAGTGGCAGAAGAGGTCAAGGAGGGAGGACGAAAGCGGGTTCGACTTTGTCCGCTCGCTCTCACCGCTCAAGCTGGCGTGCTCGGTGACGAAGCACTGCAAGAACCAACAGGGACACGTCTCGACCCGTCTCTGCAGCCCTCCAGGCCCGAGGGAGCGAGATCGCGGCCGTGTTGGGCGACCACGACTAGGTGGAGCGGGCAGGGCGTGGGCAGCGCAGGGATGGGACAGGGTACGCTGCAGGCCTGTTTGTTGTGCTGCTCGGCGTTGCTGACCTCTCCGCGCGTACAGGCGCATCCCCTCTCGGTCCCGCCTCATCCCCTTCTCTGAACCCGCCCACCTGTGCGCCTTCCACCCAGCTTTGCCGTCCCTCGCCTTGCTCGTACGTGTTGACAGACACTTTTTGCCCCCGTCTCGCTCGCCATCAACGCCCCCCGCTCCGAGCTGGCGACTCGGCACATCCTGCCGCTGCCCTTCTCCCTGCGGCGTTTTCTCGCTTCTTTCGACACTTCTCCTGCGCCTCGTCCCCTTCGTCGTACGACCCGCCCTTCACGCTCACCTCCCTGCCGCGCGCTTCCCGCTGTACTCCGCAGCAGGAAGAGGAACAGCGCCGCTCTTTTGGAACACTGTGCGGTCTTTAGGAAGGCCAATCGAGTGTCGGTTACTCTCGTGCCCGATGGGTTACCGGTGCCCAGTCCCCACTCATTGCTGCAGCACCTGAGCGTGCCGAAGACTCTCAAAAGCGAGACGCGCCTGCCGAAGATCCTGTAGCACCGCCGCGAATGCTTCTCTCCCTCTTCCTCCTCACTCATCACCTTCTCCAACAGCCATGGTTCAAGCCCCGCCCGAAGAAGTCGACGTCCTCATCGTCGGCGCCGGTCCCGCTGGCCGCACGTCTCATTTTTCCGCCTTCACTCGAACACGCCCGCTGACCCCGCTGCGATTTCTCGCCAGTCATGCTCGCGACCTGGCTCTCCAAGCTCAAAGTAAAGACCAAGATCATCGACAAGCGCTCGACCAAGGTGTTGGCGGGTCAGGCAGACGGCGTGCAGTGCGTCCATCTGCCTCTCTTTCCTCTCACATCCTCCTTCGGCTCACTTTCTTGCCTTTCTCCGCCCGCAGGTGCCGTACTGTCGAGGTCTTCCAGAGCTTCGGCTTCGCTGAGCGTCTCGTTGCCGAAGGAGCGCACATGTACCCTTTTTCGCCTGTTTTTCTGCCTGCCGAGCTGATCGCTTCACCCCGGCAGCAACGAGGTCGTCTTCTGGAACCCGGACGAGAACGGCGGCATACAGCGCACGAAGCGCACGCCCGACAACGAGCCCGGCACGTCGCGTTTCCCGCACGCCGTTCTCACCCAAGCAAGGATCGAGCGCTTCCTCCTCGATGCGATGAAGGGCTTCAGTGCGTTTTTCCTTCCTTTCCACCTCTTTTCCCCCTCAGTCTTCAAGGACCAAGACTGACCCCTTCCACGCTCGCAGACGACCTCACCGTCACTCGCCCGATCGCCCCTACTTCCCTCGCCGTCAACCCTTCCCTTGCGAGCGACTTCTCCCCCTCTTCCTACCCCATCACCGCACACCTGCGCCACCTCTCCGAGCAGGAAGCGACTCCTACGCAGGTGGGCGTCGCGAACGGGCTGTATCGCTCGAACGTGCTGAGCGACGACGAGGCGGACGCGATTGGCGGGACCAGGGAAGGAGGCGCGTTCGAGCGCGCCGGAAGGGAGGAAGTTGTCAAGGCCAAGTTTGTGGTCGGCGCCGACGGTGCGAGGAGCTGGGTTCGCAAGTGAGCTCGCCTCTTGCCCTTAACCCGTCCCTCCCTTCGAGTCTAAACGAGGTATTCTTTCCAGGCAGCTCGGTCTCTCTCTCGAAGGCGAGTCGGCGAACTCCGTCTGGGGTGTGCTTGACGCCATCTGCACCACCGATTTCCCCGGTGCGCTCTCTTCTCCAACTTCCGGCGGAACTTGACTGACCTGTCGTGCTGCTGCTCGTGTCCTCCCCTTCCTCCTCGACGCAGACATCCGCCTCAAGTGCACCATCCACTCGAAAGACGCCGGCTCGATCCTCGTTGTTCCGCGCGAGAAGGACCTCGTCCGGTACGTCTGCCTTCTTTCGCTTTTTCCTGGCTTGCTTCACCTCTCCCCACCTCCTTACTTTTCCTTCATCTCCTGCTTCTGGCGAGTCAGCTGACCCAAAGTCCGCCTCCAGCTTCTACGTCCAGCTCGGCTCGACCAAGCCCGGCGAGCGTGTTGTACGTTTTCTCCCTCGTTGACTCACCCTTCTGTCGGCCGTTGACGCTGTGAGGTTCTGCAGGACCGCTCCACCATCACGCCCGAGTCGATCGTCGCGACGGCGCAAAAGATCTTCCACCCGTACAAGCTCGAGTGCCCGCACCTCGACTGGTGGACCGTCTACGAGTTCGTTCTCGTCTCCTTTTCCTCCTTTCCTCCTTTCCACCTTCCCATCTTTCTTCTCTTGACTCCTCCAATGCCCCTCTCCTTTCGGATGCACGCTGACGACGTTCTCCTTCAGGGTCGGCCAACGGCTATGCAAAACCGTTACGCTCGAGAACCGCGTCTTCCTCGCCGGCGACGCATTCCACACTCACTCGGTGAGTCTTCTGGCGTTCGCAAGTCTCTCTGACATGTATTCCTGATGCCGCTCGTCCCCACTCTCCCGAGACCGTAGCCGAAGGCTGGACAAGGCATGAAGTGCGCTTCTTTTCTTGGACATCTCCGCTGCGTGCCTCTAACCCGCTTCCTCCTCCAGTACGAGCATGATGGACGCCTACAACCTCGGCTGGAAGCTCGAGGCCGTCATCCGCGGCCGCGCCTCGCCCGCCATTCTCGACAGCTACTCCGACGAGCGGCACAAGACCGCGCAGGAGCTCATCGACCTTGACTACCAGCTCTCGCGCATGTTCGCCGCCAAGCCGAAGAAGGACGAGAACGACACCGAGGGTGTGTTGCCGCAGCAGTTCAAGGAGGTGAGGCTGGAACTTGGCTCATCTGATCTTTCTTTTTCCGACCCCGACTTACCCTTCTCCCCCTTCTTTGCCTTCTAGTTCTTCACCAAGATGGCCCGCTGGGCGTCCGGCACGGCGGTCCACTACCACCCGAACCTGCTCATCGAGCCTGAGCAAGACTCCTCACTCGCTCCGGGTCTTCCTCATGGCGAAGTTCGTCTCGCTGTTCCCTCCTGTTCTTCCGTCTCCGGGTACTGACTTTTTCCACTCTCCGCAGCGCTTCGAGTCTCACCTCGTCGTCTCCATCGCCGATGCCAGGCCGTGGCACCTCGCCGACCGCTTCATCAGCGATGGGAGGTGGAGGGTGGTCAACTTCGCTGGCGACATCCGCGGGCCGAGCCAGCGCTCGAAGCTGGAGAAGGTACGTTACCACTACCTTTCCCGTTCTTTCCCTTCGTGGACTCGCCTTCACTTCACAGGTCGCTGCCTACTTCGACTCTTCCTCCGGCCCGCTCCGCACCTTCACCCCCTCCGACGCCGACCTCGACTCCGTCATCGAGCTGCTCACCGTCATCTCGAACCCGCGCACGTCGGTCGAGCCGAATGACTTCCCCGAAGTGCTGTGGCCGCCGAAGAAGCCTTGGGGCTCGCGAGGTGCGTTTCCTTCTTCCGTCTCTCCAGAACTCTCTCCCTCCGCCTTGTCACCGACCGCCCACTGATTTTGTTTACGTTGCCCAGCGTACGACAAGCTCTACGCCGATGACTCGAGCCCCGTCACGCCTGACCAGCGCGGCGAGATCTACAAGAAGCTCGGCATCGACCCGCTCAAAGGCTGCCTCGTCGTTGTCCGCCCCGACCAGACCGTCTCACTTGTGTGCTCGCTCGATGAGCCGGGCAGAGTCTGTGCGTGCCGCTCTCCTTTTCTTCCCTCCGGATGGTCGAGCTAACCCGGCTTTCTCTGCAGGGACCTTCTTCTCTCGCTTCCTCCTTCCGCAGCAGTAGCAGGTCATGTAACAGAGTCAAGTTCCGCGCAACAGGGAGAACTGAAGGTTTAGTCGAGAGGGAATTGCGGATCTCCGACGAGCTTGGAATCACCAGACCGCTTTTTCGCCCGACGATGCTCTACTGCTCGCCCGCTCCGCCACCATACGCCTTCACCGCCTTCTCCACCACTTCTACCATGCCCAGCAGCTCGTCCTCGCGGAACCTGCGCGGGCTGACGAGCTGGACTACGAGCGGCGCATTCGCGAACCGCTCCGGCGAGTCTGCGAGCAGAAGGAGGTGAGCGTCAGCCAGGCTCATTCGGGGAGGAAGGAAGGTGCAGAGAGGGTAGAGAGACGCACAGCCGTCCCAGTGCTGCTGGTCGAAGACCGAGTAAGCCGGCTCGGGAACAGGCTGGGGAGCGTCCTTGACCGAGTCGATCTCGCCGACGGGGAGGGTCGCGCACGGGAGGTCGAGCAGCGACCATGTGGTCGTCCAGGTGATGAGCCTGCGCGTGTGCGAGGAAGAGTTAGCACTACTCGTACGTAAGGGAAAAGGGACAAAACGTACTGGCTGTCGTGCGGCCGACCTAGGTGCGGCCAGGCGAGATGGGCGGTCACAGGGCAGATGATGAGGTCGAACGGACGGGAAGATTCGCTGGAGGAAGACGAGGCCTGCCAGAGCTTGAGGAAGTCTTGCCGGAAAGCGTTGCGGCGGACGAGCGTCTGGGAGAGGTCGTAGACCGAGCTGGGAGGCGTGGAAAAGACAAAGGCTTCGGGGATAATGGGCTGTCAGGAGAAGGAGAGGTCAGTCTGGGCAGTTGGAGACAGAGGGAAGGAAGAGAGCGCACTTCGCCCGAGCCTGCGAGGAAGGTCCGGAGGTCGGCACCACCGTCCGAGGCAGAGATGGCGCCGAAGAGTTCGCCGGAGCGGCGGAAGTCGATGTTGCGCAGTTCGGTGACTGTGGAAGAGACGAGAGGATGAGCATCACTGCCGAGAAGAGATAGTCGGGGCAAAAACGGGCCTTCATGCCCAGCAGCTCGCAAAGCAGAGACAGTCTCGAGGATGGCACGTCGCACCGGCGGGTGAGAGTGCGCAGTGCCATTGTCGAGGGCGTAGGCGACGTGCAGCTTGTTCGGAAGAGAGCCAGGAAGCCATGGCTGCGGGAGAAAAAAGGTAAGTCGATGAAACTGCAGAAGGCGACGGTGATGGAGGAAGCGCGGAAAGACCAGGAGGAAGGGAATGGCTTTGGCAAGGGGGAAAGGGGGAGCGAACCCGCTCAATGACCTTGCTGTCCCGGACCCACGGCTCAGCACCCACCACCGCGTTCATGAAGACCCGCAGCGAGTCCGCCGACCTCGCCATCGGCCCGACGGTCGACTCGATGCCCTCGAAGCCCTTCAGAACGTTGGAGACGCCCTCGTAAGGGAGTCGACGGGTGGTCGGTCGAAGGCCGTAGAGGCCGTTGCAGAGCGAAGGGACGCGGATGGAGCCGCCTGAGAGGAGAGTGACTCAGATGGAGCGAGAGGGTGAAGGGAAAGGTCAGGGAGAGAAACGCACCGTAGTCCGTGCCGACACCCAGGATGCTCCCCTTCAAAGCGAGAAGAGCACCTTCTCCTCCGCTGGACCCGCCCGCGGCAAGGAGGTGGCTGCGCGGGTTGACCGTGCGGCCAAAAATGTTGTTGTTCGTCTCGGCGGCCTGCAGGGAAGGTGAATGAGTTAAAGAAGAAAGAGAAGAAAAGGGCGGGATGGGCGCACCATCATCGTCTGCGGGCAGTTTGTCTTGCAGTAGACGATCGCGCCGAGCTCGAGAAGCATGTCGACCAGCACGGAGTTGCGTTTTGCTGGCTGGTCGATAAGGGAGACGAAGCCTGCGAGGAAGCGACCGCAGAGTTCAGGGTCAGTAGGGAACAGAAGAGGGTCAGAGGGAGGAGGCGTACCCATGGTCGAGTCGACGCCTTCCACATCGAACTGGTCCTTGAGCGAGATTGGCAAACCATGAAGCGGGCCGACGGGTTTGCCCGTTCGCTGCAAGTGCTCGTCCAGCTCGCATGCGCGCCGGATGGCCGTGTCGAAGCAGATTTCGGTGAGGCAGTTGACCTGTGGAGGGATGGGTAAGCAACGGTTCGAGGGGTAGAAGGAGGGAAGACGGAAAGGGAGTAAGAGGAGGAAAAGGGACTAGTCAAGGCAGGCGGACGCGGGTGGAAAGGGAAAGGGACGCACGAGCTGATGTGCAATTGCTGCTCTTCCACAGAACGCCTCCACGACCTCAACCGCCGAGTACGCGCCCTCCCTCACCCTCGCCAGCAACGTCGCCGCCTCGTCCAGGTTGGTGATCTCGAGTTGCCGGGCAGTCAGCAGCCCGCACTCGACCGGTACGAGCCGTACGTTGACCGGCAAGTCGCGCAGAGTAGCTTGAGTGAGGCGGAAGCGGTGGGGGAGGAGGAGCGCCTGCGCCGCCTTCTTTGCTGCCGCCTTCTTGAGCCAGGAGGGGGCGACGAGTGGGGTTTCAGGGAGCCCAGGCGGCGTGGTCGAAGAATTGTCGAGTCCCTGGGCGAGGGTGAGGGGAGCGAGCATGGTCGCGAGCGGATGAAGATGGCGGAGGGAGAGGAAGGCGAAGCAGGCGTAGAGAGACCCGGCGCGCGCATCTAGCCGGTCATTTGAGCCTGACACTCGAGCCGAAGCCGGTTGCGGCGGCCAAGTCCGGGCAGCAGCGGGCGAGCGGAGACAGAGTCTCCTCATCACCACCCTTGTCCTCCCCCATCCCCTCTAGCCATGCTCACACCGCTCGTATGGCCTCGGCGGCACGACAGACAGTCTCTCCGGTGCTCGTTGCCCCAGGAAGCGCGCTCACGACTCGCCCCACCGCCTCGCTCCGCCCTCCAGCTCTCGACCGCGGCACCTTCGTCCGTGCGGTTTGGCCGCGCGATCTTCGACAGAGCAGAGCAAGCGCTACAGGTGAGTTGCTATCTGCTGACCGCTTCCGCTTTCGCTTCTATCGCTTCAGCCGCCCGCCTCTTGCTCCTCTTCCTTCTCCATTTCCCTTCACCATCCTTCGCATGTTCGGCATCATCGAACCCTCCGGCCTCAGCAGCCCCCTCGACGTCCGCGGCACCGCCCTTCTCGAGGAGACGACCACCTCCTCGACCGATGCCTTCGTCAAGCATGCGCCGGGACGGCCGGATCTTGGTTCGGCCCCCTTTCCCCCTTCTTCTCCCTGGTCCTTACTGACCCTGCGCTATTCCTCCCCCTTTCCTCACTGTTCCTGTGCCCTTCTCTACCTCCGTCCTTGACCCTCCTGCATTGCTGCAGTTCTCGTTCCGACCCCAACTGACGACCCTAACGACCCGCTCAACTGGCCTCGCCTTCGGCGCGAGGCGGCTTACCTCACCCTGCTGTTCGGCACGGTGATGGCAGGCACATGCGGGCCGCTTCTGGCCCCCGCTTTCTCTCAGCTCGCGGTCGACTTGAACCGATCGCTCTCGCAGATCAGTCAACTCAACGGTGCGCTTCTCTCCCTTCCCAGCCCTTTCCTCCGTGCATCCCTGCAGAAGCTCATCCTATCTCCCTCGGCAGGCTCCCTCGTCCTCACCATCGGTGTCGGCTCCGTCGTCTTCGCCCCCATCCAGCAGAAGTACGGCACTCGCCCGTCCTTCCTCGTCGCGGCCTTCGTCGCCTTCATCTCGCAGATCTGGGCCGGCGCGTCCATGGCGAACTTCCCCTCCCTCCTCGCCGCTCGTGTCGTCCAAGGTCTGGGTATGGGAGCGGTCCGTTCTACCCTACTCTGCCTTCGCCTTTACTGCACCTGACCTCAGGTCCCACTGCAGTACTTCAACAACGTCCCCGCTGCCGTTAACTGCATCTTCTTCGTCCATGAGCGCGGCTTCCGCATCGCCCTTTGGAACCTCTGCCTTGTCGTGAGTCGCTTCTTCCGCTCCTTCTCCCTCCGACCTCGCTGACCTCTCGCTTGATAGGGTGGCATCAACATCGGTCCCGTCATCAGCGCCCAGATCATCGAGCGCCAGAGTGCGGCGTACGCGTTCTGGTGGCAGTCCCTCGCTTGCGGCCTCGTCTTCCTCGCCACCATCTTCTTCGTCCCCGAGATGATGTACGACCGGAGCTACTACGAGGCCGAGATCACTCGCCGTCGCGACCTCGCCGTCGACGGCAGCAGCTCGAGCAGGACGGGCGACGACAAGGCGATCCACGGCAACGTCACGGTCGGGCAGGACAAGGAGGCCGTCCTCGCTTCCGTGGTCGACGCCCCAGCTGCGACTGGCACTGCCGCCTCGCGCTGGTCCGCTTACCGCTTTTACACCGGGCCAAAGACAAACAAGTCGTTCTGGCGCCTCTTCCTCCAGCCCCTCTTTTACATCAACTCGCCCGTCGTCATCTGGGCGACCTTGACCTTCAGCGTGTGCTTCAACCTGCTCCCGCTTGCTGCGACTGTCTACTGTGCGTTCTTCTCCCTTCCTCATCCTGTCTCCCCTACGTTCTTGTTGTTCTCCCTTTTCCGCCACCTTCCTCCCTTCCTTTTCTCGAGAGCCACCTATATCGAATACGCACTGACACACACGCTCTCCCAGCCCAAATCTTTTCCGCTCCGCCGTACAGCATGAGCGTGGGCGCCATCGGCCTCGTCTCGGGCATCCCGCCTCTCATTGGCACCCTCATCGGCACTTTCGCCTCCGGACCCGTCTCAGACTACGTCGTCAAGTTCCTGTCGAAGCGCAACAATGGCATCTACGAGCCTGAATACGTGCGCTTGTCCTCCTTTCCCTGCCAATAGCACCCGCACTGACGAGTCCTTTCCTCGCAGCGCCTCGTTGTTATGCTCGGCTTCCTCATCTTCGGCGGCATGGGCTTCTACGGCTGGGGTCTGCAGACGTCCTCCTCCTGGGTCGTCCCTTCCATTGTGCGTTGCTTTTCCCCCCTTACTCCCCTTTTCCTGACCCTCCTTCCCTTCTTTCAGTTCATCGCCATTCTCCACGTCGGCGTCAGCTGCGCGACCATCTCGTGCATCTCCTACGTGACGGACGCGATGCGCGAAGGCGCGGGCGACGCCGTTGGGCTCGTTGTGTGCGTGTTCATCCCCGCTCGCCTCCTCTGGGCCCTTGCCTCTGCTTCCTCTTTTCCCTCGACTGATTCACGGCCTTCTCTTTGCTCACAGGCTCATCAAGTCTGTCATCATGTTCGGCTTGACGTTCATGATCAACGACTGTACGTCCCTCTCCCTTTCTCCCGATCTTCCACCTTCAGCTACTGACGTTCCCTGCCATGCAGGGTACGCCTCGCGTGGCCCGCGCCAGTTCTTCGTCTCGCTCGGCTCGCTCGTCGTCGCCACGTCGGGCCTCGTCCTGCCCGCCTGGATCTGGGGCAAGAAGATGCGCCTTTGGTTCGACCGCCACAACTGGCTCGCCTGAGCCCCTTTCCCCTCTTTCTTGGTCTAGCGTGTCGTCCTCTGTCGTGGTTTTCGGGCTGAAATAACGGGGCTCTGTATCGGCTTGCCCTTTCCATGCCTGCTTTCCGTTCCTTTCCTCTCTTTGGGCGTGAAAGCGTTCCTCCTTCAGTGCCGAGAAGCAGGAGTTACGACGGAGAGAAGTACGAGAGAGCACAGAGTTAGGCAACATGGGACTAGTACGCTAGAGCTAGAGGAGAAAGACGACGAGGGAAATCGAGAGCTAGAAGAGGCTAAGCTACGAGAAAAGACAAGGTAAGATAAAGGAAGTGTCTGTGCGCATGTCGCAGTCCAAGAGGAGAGCACTGGGAAGAGTGTGTAGCTAAGAAGCGTTCGCCGCCCACTCGACGGGGCAGTCGACGCCCCTGAGCGTCGCGGTCCGCTTCGGCGGGTTGACGACGCCCGTGATGGACGACTCGACCTCGACGGTGAAGTTGAGCGGCGGGCGGTAGATGGTCGCGTACTTGTGGGCGCAGGCGGAGCGCATCGCTTGGTCTGCGGAGGAAGAAAGGGTCAGCGGGACGGGAGGAAGATGGCACGGTGGAAGAATGCACAGGTGCGGTCGTCCGAGCTGCTGTAGTTGCCGCTGAAGGTGATCGGGAACTGGACAGAGCAGGGAGGATCAGTACCAGCCCGAACCGGGTCAAGCTCGCAAGGGCTCAGGCGCACCTCGTAGCTCGTCTCGCCCCTCGCCGCCACCTTGATCTCTCCCGCATCCCAAACGGCGTGCGCGACGGTACCGCCCGTGTCGGAAAGCTTGACGGTGAGGCCGAAGGAGCGGTACGTGACCGGGAGGTAGGAGGCGGAGGCGTCGACTGCGCGACGCGAAGGAAACTGGTCAGTCCAGCGTTCCGAGGGGCGAGCCTACCGAGGCGAGGAGGGAAGAGAGGCGAGAAAGACGTACTGACGAGAGACAGGCTCGCATCAAACGAGAACGCAGTCGGGTCCTTGCTCGAGACGTAGGGGCTGTCGTCGCTTGAGGTGAACGGGTTCTCGGGCACCTTGGGCGAGGTGAACGTGATGGTCGGCGTGCGCGGGATGAGGAAGTAGCAGAGGAGGATGGCGCTGCAGTGGAAAGACGGGCTCAGTAGGGGAGAGTAGGCACAAAGCGAAGAATTGACGTACGCAAGGCAGAGGAAGATGAACAGCGGGAGGGTCCACTTCCACCTCCTCCTGATCCAGCTCCAGGACCCAACGACGCCATCAACCGCCTTGTCCTTCTTCTCCTTCACCTTCTCGCCCTTCGAGACGTGCTTCTCCCGAATACCCTCGCCACGGCCCCAGTCTTGCTTGCTGAGGATGGGATTCTCAACCCAGTCTCCGCCGACAGCCGTGTGCGAGTGCGAGGTCTGGCTCGCGGCGGGAGGAGTGGAGTAGTGGTCTTTGTGGCCGGTGAAGAACGAGGTCGTTGACGAGTGGCGGTACCCGGCGTGAGCGGTGGGAACGGATTGGTAAGGAAGGGCGTAGGGCGTTCCGCCGCCGAGGGAGGCGGTCGAGGGGTAGTAGGAGGTGCCGGCGAGATGCGCTTGCGGGGGGAGAGTCGAGTGCGAGGAGGGGGAGCTGTGAGGAGGAAGGGGTCAGTACTGATGTCGGGGAGAGTAAGAAAAGGAGCGCGAAGCGAGGGCGAGAACGTAGATCGGGCAGGGTGGGCAGGGAAAAGAGGAGGAAAAAGCGCACGAGACCAAAGGCGGCGCCTGCGTGCTCATCCTGCTGCTGCCCCTACGCATCTGCCCCTGCTGGCTCAAGTTGGCGGTGCTGCTCCTCCTGCGGTCCTTGTGGCCTTCGGCGTAGCTGGCGAATCCTGGCCCATCGTCGTCGCTGCCGTCCGCACCTGCCTCGTCGCTCGAGTCGTCGTTCCAGGTGCCGCCGAGGAGGGCGCTGCCGCTGCTCCTGACGCCGGCCGAGGGTGGCGGAGAAGTAGCAGCGGGCGGCGAGTTGAGCTTGTAGAGGTCGGCGGACGAGTAGCGCGAGTGGGAAGCGGTGCCGGCGGAGGGGGACGAGGCGTCTTGAGGCGGGTCAAAGTGGGCTGAGTAGCGCGACTGGAGCTCGTAGGCCGCTGGGTCGTGGGTGAAGTGGTACGGCTGGCTCATGGCGAGTGAACCAGTCGAGTGGATCGAGGAGGAAGAGGGAGGAGAGGAGAGACGACAGGGAGAGAGGGGCAGTCGATCAGGTTCACTGGGATGGGTGCAGTGGGTGCTAGAGTGGGTGGAGCCTTGTCCCGAGCGAGTCTGAGCAGTGAGAGAGCGAGAGGAAGCGGATCCGAGTGCTCCAACTCCCGACTCCAACCTCCTCTCGCACCCACCAACCCATCCCGGTTCGCCTCTCAACGGTTCACCTGTACGAGAGTCTCGTTCAGGACCCGCCTACCCCGACCGGTGCTCGTCTGCCACTTCCGCCTCTTTCCCTGGACCCGCTCCGCTTCTCACCCAACTCCGCCGATCGAGCGCCTCTACCGCCACGGTCGGCGATTCCAGCGCGTACAGCTCAAGCAGAGCACCGTGGTGAGTGTCTCCCGAAGCTTGGAAGGCAGACGAGGCGATCGAGGCGTTGTTGCTCGGCTTTTCTCCCCGGATCGTGCTTCTTCCCCTGCTTTCACCGCTCGCAGCATACCCGGGCTCTCCGATTCGGCTTCGCATGGCTGCACAGTCGGTGAGACAACAGTTTGAGTCTGTACACGACCGCCCTACAACCCAGAATCACGCTTCTGGCTCTCCATCCGCTCACTTGGTCGCATCGTGACCCCAGTTCTTCAGCGAGCGGTAGCTCCTGCACCGTGCGCGAGATGACCAGGTCAGATCAAGCGCTCACAGCGACCGCTAGGAAGCGAAGGCAAGGGCCGACGAGGGCACGGAATCGGAAGGAAAGACGCACTTGGTGTGCTCGTATTCCTCCTCGCCCTTGTCCTCGAGCATGTGCCCCTCTTGCGCCGTGTGGCGCTTGACGTAGCTCGTCACTGTGGGCCAACGACGTCAGTCTGTGCTCTGGGTCGGGGAAGGAAGGGGGATGAATGGGTGGGTCGCGGTGAGGAAAAGGCAGGAAGGGGGGGAATGGGGCGTTAAAGGGAAGGGGCGAGCAGAGCGAGACGCACCGCGGCGCATGTGGTCGATGTCCTCGTCGGTGTACTGCTCGGGGTCGCCGTCGGGGTTGCGCTCGAGGATGTCGATCTGCGCCCGCGAAGTCAGTCCCGGTGTTCTTCGCCCTCCTCCCTTCATTGCCGCCCACCACCGGAGCGAGCCTACTCGTGAGGAAGACCGAGAGGGTCGAGAGGGACGTACGATCTTCCTCCCGCTCTCATGGCCAACGCTCTCGTCCCCGCTTTTGACCTTGCCCGAGTTGTCCTTGCTCCACCCGCTCGTCTGCGAGTCCTCTGTCTCGAGCCAGTCGCGCAGCTCGGACGGCGTCATGTTGACGTACTCTGCTCGAGGTAAGTGGGTTAGCGAGAGGGTGGAGTAGGAGGAGGTGAGGCTGGGAATGCGAGGACAGGAGGGAGGAAAGGCACACCCTGGAATTCCTGAATGACCTGGTCGTCCGACTTGCCCATTGTTGCTCGTGTGGTGGTGAAGGTGCGTGAGGTGGAAACAGGTAGAGAGGCTGGGCGGAGGTGGTGGGGCGGCGGGACGAAGTGGGGAGGAAAACGGCGTGCGACGAGGACGAGGCGAGCGAGCATCAGCCCCTGTGAGCTCCGCAGCGTTAGAGAGGGTGCTCACGGTGCGTAGGAAGCGCAAGGAGGACAAGCTGCAGCTCGAGAAGCGGCGGCGATCTTCATCCTCCTCCTTCCCCTTCGGCCTCGTAGCATGCCGTCATGCCCTCTCGCTTTTCTCCCCGGACTTATACTCTTCAACGAACAGGGGAGACAGCTTTGCATGTACTTCGGACGCGATATGTACAGAAGAGAGTGTCTAGAGCCGAGCGGGGGTAGGCGGGCGGGAAGAAAAAGGAGAAGTGCGAGCGGAGGAGGCTCGCACTGCATCCTAGGCGAGCGGGACGTTGAGCGGGTTCTACGACGATTCACGAGCGAGTCAGTGATCTGTGGCTGTGAAGAAAGAGCGGGGGAAGACGGGGAAAAGGCAGAGCCAGACGCACCTTGCCCGCCTGGAGGTCCTGCTTGCTGAGCATCTTGTCGAGCTTGAGAAGCTCCGAGACGTGCGCGACGCTGTGTGCATCAACCCTCGTCAGCTCGGGATCTCGACTTTGGCGGAGCGAGGCGGAACCTGGCATGATGGAGGAACGAGAAAGACGCACATCGGATCCCTCTGCATGCTCGCCGCCGCGACAACCTCGTCGCCCTTCGTGTAGTACGCGACAAACTTGAGCTCCTCCGGGTTCCCGTCGATGACGACGTCGTCCCAGGACGAGGCCTGCGACGTGCCGGCGTAGCGGAGCTGCTGGCCCTGGGCAGACCAGAACACGGCGACCTTGTCGAACGGCTTGCGCTCCGACGTGGCGAGGTGGTGCGCGATCGCGCGGCCGTGGTTCTGTGAGCGAAGGAGAGCAAGAGAGTCAGCTTGACCTTGCAGTCGGGGTCTGGAGAGCCGAAAAGGGTGTGGTCGAGAAGGGAGGAAAGGGCAAGCGCACCGAGGCGACGTTCCCTGCGAGATAGCAAAGGGTCAGTTCTGGTAGCGAAGAAGAGGTTGGAGACTCGGCGCACAGTGCTGGACGTAGTTGTAGAGGCCCTTGTGGTCCTTGTAGGTCGCGATGTCACCAAGCGCAAACACCCTCCCCTTCGTCTTCCCGACGAGCTGCTCGATCTCCATCACCTCGTTGACCTTTACCGTCGAGTTCTTCTCGAGCTCGAGGCCCTGGTCCTTTAGGAGCTGCGACGAGGGCTTGACGCCCGTGCCGAGGATGACGACGTCGGCGGGGAGAGAGGTACCGTCCTTGAGCACGACGGCGCCAACCTTGGAGGAGTCGGAGGAAGAGGGCGCGAGGTGGGACAGCTCGACGGGGAGGTGGAACTTGGTGCCCTTGCTCTCGTGGAACTGTGCGGCATGGAAGAACCGGTCAGCCTCCCCGGCAGGATCGGACGAGAAGTAGCGAACGCACCTTCCTGATGCCGTTACCGACGTCCTTTCCAAGAATCTGGGAGACGGAGATGTCAGTAAGTAGTGGAGCGACAGAGGGCGAGGAGACCCTAGCGAGAAGAAGGCGCACCTTCTCGAACGGGGCCTCGTCCATCCCGACAACCTGCACCTTCGCCTTACCAGAGAGGGCGAGCGCGACTTCCATGCCGATGAAGGACGAGCCGACCACGACGACGTTCTTCTTCTGGTCGTCCGATTCGGGCGAGCCGACAGCTGCAGGTGCGAGGGAGAGATAACATCAGCTGAAGGTCCATCGGTGGGATTCTGCCTGAAGAGGTAAGTGGGAGAGGTGGAAAGGAGGAAAGAGACGGACCCTCGTTGATCGCCCCCGCGTCCTTTACGCCGCGGACGGTGAAGACGTTGCCAAGGTTGACGCCGTCAAGCGGGAGACGCATCGGCTCGGCGCCCGTAGCGAGGACGACGTTGCCGTAAGTCAGGGTCTGCCCGTTCGAGAGCTTGACCGAGCCAGCGGAGAAGTCGATGGCGGTAGCTTCCTGCGGGCGGAATGGAGGAGCTGATGAGGTTGTGAGCGCGAAGAAAGAAGGGAGAAAGACGCACCGTGTCGAGGATGAAGTCGACCTTGACCTTGTCGTAGAACGCCTTGCCCCTCAGCGCGAGCTTCTCCGGGTCGGCCAGGAGCGCCTTCGAGATCTTGGTCCTGTCGATCGGCAAGTGCGGCTCCTTGCTCACGACGGTGATCTTGCCCTTGAACTGCTCGTCCCTCAGCCCCTCGATCGTGTGCGCCGCGCCCGGCCCGCCGCCGATGATGAGAACGTCCGAGTGCGTGCTCGGCTTGGTCGAGTGCAGTTCGACCTCGGCGACTGGAGGAGGAGGAGGCTCGCGCTGGGACTTGATGGAGGCAGGGTCGGCGTAGACGAAAACGGAGGAAGAGTCCGTCTCGACCTTGAAGGACTGGAGGGAGTTGAGGCCCGGGGCGTCTTCGACGTCGCCGGTGCAGGCGTTGAAGCATGCGCCGTGCCAGGGGCTGCGTGAGTCCACCGTGTCAGCCTCTACGAATTGGAAGGACGGGATGAAAAGGAGGAAAAAGCGCACCAGACGATCCTTCCCTCCTCCGTCATGACGCCCTTAGCGAGCGGCGCGCCGTAGTGGGTGCAAGAAGCGCTGGTTGCGTGGTACTGGCCCTTGACCTGCACGAAAGAAAGGGTTAGCTGGGCTGGAAGAGCGGAAAGAGGGGGAGCGCACCTTGGAGAGGAGGATCTTCTGCTCCGAATCGGGATTGGGGAAGGGAATCTCCTTCCTGCAGATGTACACGGTGGTCAGCTGCCTCCCGAGGCCGAGAAGAGGGGGAAGGACGCGCATCTGGCCATTCTGGAGGAGGTCGATGCCGCCGACTTTGACGCGAGCGAGAGTGGCCATGGTGCGGGTGTAGAGGGTGGTCGGGGTGCGGAGAGAGCGGGAGAAAGCACGGAGCATGCACTCGAGCAGGCTGAGCGGAGCAGAGCGAGCAGGAAGAGCGAAAGAGGGCCAAGTGGGGCAGCTCGTCAAGCAAGGCCGAACCAACCAGGGAGGCGCGATATCGAAGCACGCACGTCGCCGTCGAGCACGAGCTGCTCAGATTGAGAGGTGCGCACGAAAGGCGCGAAGAGCGGAGCGGTGCAGCGAGAGGCAGGAGCGAGGGGGAGTCGAGGAAAACCGGTCCCGATCGCGATACGAAGGCCAATGGCGGCGAGGGGAAAGCAAGCGAGCGCTCCACAGCGTGCGCGCGAGCGAGAAGCGCTCAAAAGTATGCAGAGAAGGCTCTCTGGGCGTCCAGTGGAGGCAAGGAAGCGCCGCGGCCGCTTTTCTCGCCAAAAAAGGTGCTCTCTCTCCCCTTCAACGTCGGCAGCGCCTCTCTGGATGCCGTCGCTCGGCGTTGAGGTGCAGAAGAGTAATATATGATACTACCTTGACGCGTCTATGCCGTCTAGCCCTTGGCCACGATCTTCTCGCTGCCCATGAGACGCCTGCGTGTGGAAAAGAAGTCAGAAAGTGCCGGAAAACAAGAGAAAAGACCTGAACAAACATTGCCTGCTCCCACACGAGCATGGCTGACGCGTTCTGAGGTCATGGAGCAGCGAGGGCGAAGTCGAGGAAGCCAAGGAGAGGGAACAAGGTGAGTTCGGCACCTGGTACAACGACTCGAAGGCCTCGACGGCCCCATGCGAGCTCCGAACCAGTAGTTGGGGACGTACGGTTGGAGCTGCTCGCAGAATAGCGGGCAAGAAACCCCGGTAGTAGGCCTGTTGACGAAACGGGGACGGGGAAAGGCCCAGGATTAAGGTCAGCCAGCCTGCCCGAACGCGCCGCACAATCTTTGCGCTCATGGAGCATTGTTGTGACGGTTCGAAAGAGTGGCGGGTGATTCCAAAAGACAGGAAAAAAAGTGGGAGAGGGAAGAATGGGCGACGCACCCGTACACCGCCTTCCGCCCAGATGCTCTTCGCGCAGCTCCACCACGTCGGATACTTCGGCTTAGTGAGAGAGTCGGTCATGAGGCGGCTGCACTCGCACCCACCGTTAGTAAGGCGAGAGAAAAGGAAAGAAGAGCGAAACACTGCGCACTTCTTGACCGCATCGGCCGGAAACGCGCACGTCCAGAAGTAGTTCGAGGCAGCACCGGCGGCGAGGAAGTTCTGCGTGCCTTTCGGCATGTCGGGGAAGTATTTTTGGAGGAGCCGGGAGTGGATCTCGTAGGAGAGGAACCTGCGAGAGGGAAAGGGGTCAGTCCCAAACACGCGAGAGAGCAGAGAGGTCCGCGAGAAGTCGCAGGGGAGACAATCAAGGGGAGGGAGGCAGAAAAGGAGGAGGGAGAAGGGAAGGAGGAGAAGAAAACGCACATGACGCCCATCCAGCTCCTGAACAGCATCGTCCCGCCCAGGCCGTGCCACAGGCCGAAGAAGCCCTTCTGCTGCACAATCTTTTTCGCGCAGTCGATTGGGCCGGAGTAGAGCCTGGGGCCGACGGTTTGCATCTGCAAGCGAGCTTTGAGGTGCTCGGTTGGGGCGGCGACGAAGCAGACGGTCTGGCCGGCGAGGAGGCCGGCGAGCTGAGTACAGGTACATCTGCGGTCAGTGACGGCTGTTGAAGAACGAGTCGAGAGGGAAGAGAAAAGCAACGCACGAAATGCCCGGGCAAACTCAGCTGAAGCGGCTGCTTCTCCCCCTTCTTATCCCGGGCCGAACCGTCATCTCGCCAGCCGCTCCGAGAACCGGCACCCGTCTCCCACTTGGCGATCCAGACACGGTATTGGTGTAGCGAGCCCATCTGAGAATGGAGGTAAGCGGAAGGAGGGGAGGGAGGTTAGATGACGTGAAGCATGCGCGATTGGCTCGATAGGAGCGTACGAGCTGCAAGAAGAAGGTTGGAGTCAGTCTATGCTTTCTAGCCCGCTACCGGAGGTTGCTAAGCCAGCAGGGCGAAACTCGGGAGAGAAGGCAGACGAAGCGCTTCTGACGCACCATAGAATCCGAGATCGTCCATCCAATTGCTGGTGGTGTTGCTCCTGCGCGTCGTAGACATCCGGGCAAAGGTGCAGAAGTGTCGAACGGAATGGAATAGAGGGAGTAAGAAAAGGAGAGAAAGATATCAGCTCGCGCTCGTTTGCCGAAGCCCTGCATTCGTCACCCCAGCCAGCGTGATCGTGGTGAGAGTTTGGAGAGGAAGGAAAGTGCGGAACGCACCCTTGTACAGCGCCAACCCTCCCTCTCCGCTCACCGTTTTCCTCAGCGCGTCCAGCGGGCCGGCGTACGTCCCGGGCGGAGAGCATTGCAGGCGGACCTTGACGACGTCAAAGGGATGTCCTGTAGGTCGTGCGCCACTGATCAGCCACGAGAAAGGACGGGCAGAAGGAAGGGCTTCGGGTAGTGGAGGTCTGGGAGAGTGACGGCGAGACGCACCGACGATGAGCTTGGTGATCCCGGACGCTGTACCAGCTGCAAAGCCCCTCGCGTCGAACCAGCCGTCCTTCTTCGCTGCGTCCTTGGCCGTCGCCTCCGCTGCTCCTCCTGGTGCCGATTCCGCAAGCGGCTTGATCCCTGCGACGGGGCTGGTCTGGCTCGGCTGGACGGTGTGACCGGGGAGTGCCGGAGCTGGCAGCGGGTCCGAGTGGGTCGAGGTCGACATGGGCGGCTTCGATTCAACGAGGAGCGAAATGTGGAGGAACGGCGACGGCGACGAGGGGCACGCTGACAAGGCCGGTGGTGGGTGCAGAGAGCTGTACAGTGACGCACACGAAGCGGCGGCACCCGACGAGCGGTAGAGAACGAGTGGACGAAGTCGAGTCCAAGTCGGCGGCGATGCCGACGAGTGCGACGACGAACGAGGTTCGGCCATTTTCAGCTCGCCCTTCCTTTTCTCTGCTACGGCAGTGTAGACAGAACGAAGCTTTACAAGCGTAAACACAACCGCGACTCGCCGAATAAGCCCCCTCACTCGTCTACGGATCGCAGCGCACCTCCTCGCCCGCGCCGATCGCCATGCCCTTGTCCGCCGGGCCCGTCCACTCCCACACCTCGAAGCGGTGGTTCAGCCCGCCATCCTCGTGCACGTTGTACAGGCTGCCGCACCCGCCCGCGCCCGGCGCGCGCTTGATGTAGAACAGGTTCTTGACCCGCGAGTGCAGCAGGCTCATCGCGCACAGCAGGCACGGCTCGTGCGACATGAAGATCGTGAGGCCCGTCAGGAGGTACGGCGGGTCGGCGGCGTCGGGCGAGAAGAGGTGCACCGGCGGGCGCCCGCCGTGCAGGTCGAGGACGCCGATCGCGTCGATGGCGTTGCAGGCGGCGTGCGCGAGGACGTTGCCGGTGGTCTTGCGCGTGTCGAAGGCGTTGACGAGCGTGAGCGGGCGTCGGAGGGAGTGGTGGAAGCCGGACGACCACGAGTCGGTAACGTGGCAGGCGATCGGGTGCTGACATCGAGAAACAGTAGGTTAATTGGTGGAAGGAAGACGAACGGAAGGAAGATACGCACCTCGCCGCGCTTGCCGGCCTCCTCGGCCTTCTGCCACACCTTCCTCGCCTGCCGCTCGACCCAGTCCAGCTTGGCCCTCTCCCAGCCCCGCTTGCGCCTCGTCGCCTTGGCGCCCTCGCGGATGTGCACAACCTGGACGGGCCACACCTTGCCCCACTCCTCGGCCTGCTCCTCCGTGTGCGCCGGCTGCGCGGGCACGTCGACGATGTACGGCTTCGGGAGCGGCTCGTCGCCGAGCGCGGCCGAGAGCGGACCCGCGGCGAGGAGCGCCTCAAGGTCTGGAGGGGCGGACGCGACGGGGAAGAGGAGCACGCGCTGGAGGACGTCGCCGCCCGTGCGGACCGACGGCTCCTTCTCCCTCCGCCGCGACTGCGACGAGACGAGCGACGCCGAGCTGCTGTTCGAAGTGGCGTCGTCGCTGTCGCTCGACTCGTTGCCCGACGCTGTCGAAGCACGAGTGCGCTGCCGGCGCTGCTCGAGGCCGGGAAGGGCTTGGTCCTCGAGCGGCTTGACGCGCTTCAGGTGGCCGAGCTCGTTGAACTTGCGGTTCGCCTGCTTGCGGACGAACTGGAAAACGATGGCGGAAACCTTGGCGGGGATGGTGATGGCGTAGCAGGGCACTGCGAGAGGAACAGGATCAGGCCGAGGAGAAGAGGAAAGTAACGAAAAGCAAGACGCACTGGTCGTGAGAGTGGCGTCCTCCGGGTCAATAATCTCGGTGACCTTCCTCCACGGGAAGCCCTCCTCGGTGAAACCGATGATCTCGTTGTCCCGCTCCTCGAGCTCGTCTGCCGGTAGCTTCCTCAGCTCGGCGATGTCCTCCTCGGACGTGTTGCCGCCGTCGAGCGTCAGCGTGCTCGCCGCGGGGGATCCCATCCCGCCGAGACCGCCCCACCCGTCGTCCTTGACCTCGTCTTCGTCGTCCTGAGCAATCTCGGCGTCCTCGCCGGAGAAGCGGACGTTGTGGCCGTAGAAGATGGTGAGCTCGTCGCCAGCCGGGATGGGCTTGGCGGCGCGGTACGAGATGGTGTACTGGGCGGTGTCGAGGGTGTAGGAGACGTTCGGGGCGGGAGAATGGTTGAAGAGAGAACCTGCGGGAGGACAAGGGTCAGGAAAGTCGAAGGAAGGCGAAGGGAGAGAACGCACCGATACCGAGCGCGACCGCCATGCTCCCGTCCCTGCCCCAGCTAAACACGTAGCCCCTCAATTGGCTCGCCTCGACGCCCTTGAGCGTCCCGTCCTTTTCCTCGCCCTTCTTCCTCCCCGTGTACTCCTCATCGCCGAGAACCAGTACCGGGCTGATCTCGACGACCTCGCCGGGGAGGATGTCGCGCGTGGCAAAGACGCCGCGGCCGACGGCGGGGTCCTTGCAGAGGATGGCGACCGGTCCGCGGGTGAGGTGCGGCGTCAAGGTCGGGTAGGGGAGGGAACCGGAGCCGTCGTCGCCGGAGGGCGGAGGTGGATAGGAGTAAGCGTGCACTTGCTGCTGCTGCTCGCTGGCAGGCTTGGTCGTCGTCTCGTCGCGAGAGAAGGGGTGATCCGGGAGCTTGGGCTCGACCGGGGCGGAGTCGTCGCTCAGGGAGAGGGCGGCGACGGAGGGCAGCTGGGCATGGGCAGATGCGGCAGGTGGCTGAGGCGATTGAGCGAGTGGGAGTGGGTGAAGAGGGGAGTTGGCGGTGTTAGTGAAGGTAGGCGAGCGACCGACGGTTTTACTGAGTGTTTCCTGGAGGGAGAAGGACACGGTCAGTACAGTCGAATGTGCTGCATCTCGCTGAGCTACTCTCCCCGCCTGCAGAGGGTGTTGCGGGTGAGAACGAGGGGAGCAAAGAGAGGGAAGACTCACGAAGCGGCCATGTTGGGTGGTGGGCTCCTGGGGCATAGACTGGGTGGATGGGGAGGGCCGCAGAGGGCAGCAACAGCACGGGCGACAGGCAACAGCTGTCGCAGGCAGCGAACGAGACGAGGGACGGACAAAGACCCGCTCCTTCGACTCGTTCCCTCCCTCGTCCTGCTGCTACACCTCTTACACCGGCTCTTGCTTCGATCGAATCCGATCAGTCGTCCTCCTTCCCCACTCTCGTGCTGTCCACGAAGTGGCGTAGCTTCCCGGTCGCTTCTCGCCGTTTTCGCTTCTTCCGGCCTCCCATCGACTGGCGAACGACGGGGTCACCTTCGTGGGTAGAAACCTGTCCGAGCCACCCTGCACTATCGCCATCGAGCCGCCAGGGCCTGCCAAGCGCGAGTCCAGGCCGTGGAGCCGTGTCGACATGCCCGCCCTTGCAGCTGCCTCACTCCGTTCAGCTTCCAGCTTCGCATGCCGCAGTGGAACCGTCCAGGACGGCCTATTGACGGCGACCTTACGACGCTCGCGTCAGCCGAGGTGAGAACGGCGTTTACTCCCGGGCATACTTCAGCCATCGAAGGCGCTTCTTCTCTTCTTTTCCTCTCCTCACTCAGCTCAACCACTCTCCCGACGTTATCGTCGAACGTGCGCCTCATCAGCAAGGTCGGCCTTGCTGGCGCTGGCCAGTTTGGGTTGCTCGTGCTCAACGAGCTTGTCGCCGGCGGCTTCGAAGCGAGCGGCCTCTCCCGCCCCTCCTCCGACAAGTCCCTCCCGGCCGGCGTCAGCGTCAGGAAGGTCACCTACGGCGAGGCTGCCGGACTCGAAGCGCCGCCCCACGGCGCAACGCCGTCATCTCGAGCCCTACCATGCTCGACTCGCAGGCCAAGCTGATCCAGGCCGCGAAGAAGGCGGGCATCCAGCTGTTTCTCCCGCGCGAGTTTTAGCAACGTCAATTCGACGAGGGCGAGGGAGCGAAGGCTCTCTACAACGGGGAGTGGCCAGAGGAAACCCGCTCAATGTCAAGGAGTACTTCCGCTCGCTCTCGGTATAGGCTTGCAAAGACATCGAACCGTTCCCGTATTGCGGAGGCACGAACAAGCACCGAGATACGAGATCAAAGATGCCAAGAAGAACCGAGGAAACCAGGGAGAGGCCGGAGGAGGAAGGCTTTTGAGACGGGAGGATGAAGAGGAGGAAGGGAGGGTAGAAATTGTGTTGAGTAGTGCGGCGCTCAAGCGAGCATGATAGCGCCGAGGCCGGCGCCAACGAGACTTGCCGCCGCGAGCTGGAAGGAAGGCGATGCGCCGGACGTCGACGAGGGCTGCGCGACGGCGGTGACGGCGGTGGAGGTCGCGTCCGAGGTCCTGTCAGAAACCTTGGATAGTCAGAAGCACCGCTCAGAAGAAGCAAACAAAGGAGGCCGAACCGACTCACAGGCTTGCAGGGACGGAGGCGTTGATGGCGGCGAAGAGGTCCGGGATGGTGTTGTTGACCTGGTTCACGAAGGTGCCGTTCTCCTGTGATAATACGAGCGCGTTATACACAATATCAGAGAGAGCAGAAGAAGGGATGCCCGGTGTGGCGAGGAAAAGTAGGAGGAACAACGGCAGGAAGAAAAGGACGCACCCTCGGGATGTAAGCCGGAATCGCTGCCTCGATCTGCTGCAGCGTACCCCAGGACTGCTCGCCGTTGATGTTGTACGTCTGGTTGGCAAAGGCCGTCGCATTGACACTTGCGTAGATGATCGGCGCGGTCTCGAGGTCGGTCGCGCCGTCGACTTCGGCGAGAGTCGTGCCGACGGACGACATGATTGCGGCGCCTCCGATGGCGGGACTGATAGCAACGGTGCCGGTACTCAGGGCAAAGGTGCGCAGGGCGCCCCAGTTGGTGTCGGCAACCTCCCAGTAGCGAGCCGCGGTGTCATTGCGGTAGGGCTGGTAGCTGCAGGGAAAGTAAGTAAGCGAGTTGGAGGACGGAAAACAGGGAAGAAGCGCACGGGAAAGGTCCGATGTGGATGTCGGGCGTCTGGACCTGGATGGGGAAAGTCATCGAAGGGTGGAAGTGTCTGCAGGGAGAAAAGGGTCAATACGAGAGCTTCAACAAGAACCGTCAAGCGACGCACTCCCAGCACTCGAGCATCGAGATGCGGCCGATGGGCGTCGAAACGACCTGGAGCTCCTGGATCGTTCCGTCGCTGAAGATGGTGCGCTCACCACCGCTCGGGCGGAGCTTGTGGCGGTGGATGAGGACGGTGCCCGTCGGGTCGACAAGCGCCTTCAAGTGGGGTGACAGAGTCAGCTATGCTGACGAGGTGAATAGGGACGGGAGAAACGCTCACTTGCGCCATGTAGATCTTGTCATTTGCGCGCTCCGTGAAGCCGAGACCGACGTAGATCGAGTTGTCCTTGGCGGCCTGCAGATACTCGTAGAATTCAGCTGCAGATTGAAGAGGAGAAGGAAGAAGGGACCGAAGACGCACCTCGATAAGCTGGTCCCACTGGGGCGAGTCGACAACGAGCGAGTTCTCGATGTAGTCGGCCATATGGTCCTCCCGCCACTGCGGGTCGTCGCTCCCCTTCGGGTAACCGGGGAACCAGCACTGGTGGCAGAAGAGGATGGTTAGCGCAAGTTGGTGGAAAAGAGGGAGAGGAGGCAGTGAGGATACCTCGGGAAAAGCCACGACGCTGGCGCCTGCTGAAGCCGCTTGTCCGATGAGCTCGACGCCGTAGTCGACCGTGCCGTTGAGGTCATACGAGATGCCGGTCCAGTTGCTGTCGAGAATGGGCAGCTTCCAGTTGATCGGGCGAGTGCGGACAGCAGCGACAGTGAGGTTGCTCAAGTCCGTCGGTAGCGCACGCTTGTCGAGGGCAACAACGGGGTGATGGACCGGCGAGGCGGAGGTGGTGGAGAGCGCGAGGAGGGCGGTAGCGAGGAGGGCGGTGATGGACTTCATGGTGCGGGAGGTCGAGGGCGAGAGGTAGAGAGCAAAGAAGCGCAAGCAAGAGCACCAGGCGAATCTGCTGGACGATCCTGCTGCTTATCGTTCAGAGCGAGAAAAGAAAAGGCGACAACGGAGCGATGGTGAGGACGGATTGGCCGGGTCGATCAGAGCGGATACGCAAGGCGTGTTGACGATGCATATCGATCCGATGCGCGGCGGACTGGGGGATGCGAGGGTCAATCTGGATGCTGCAGAGAACCGCTTACGAGATGGAAGCGCGTACCTGCTCTGCCGCCTTCTGCGCCGGTCAAGGCGCGGGACAGCGTCAAGATAGCATGGATCGAGCCTGGTGCGGAGATTAGTGGTCACGGCCATGGGCTGGCGGCGCTGGACGCCTTGATTGGCGACCGCGGGAGGTGCAAGACGGCAAAGACGGAATGACCGCCACCGGCGAATCGAATTAGAGGCAGGTCTTGGCTCGTGGAGCTCGGCGGAGAGCATGAAGGAGAAGAAGCAAAAGCGAGATAGCAACGATGAGGGAGAATAGCCGCGAAGCAAGAGACTCGAAACAGCCGCACCGGATGCAAAGAGAACTGCCAGACTCCAACCAGCCACTACCCACAGTACTCCACGTTACCTCCACCCCTGCTGTCCTCCCTGCCCCTGCTGCTGCTGCATAGCCAAGAACGGGTTCGTCGGCCTCCCTCCTCCTCCGCCGCCCATCATCCCGCTTCCTCCTCCGCCGAACCCGCCGCCGAACCCGGTCAACTGCGGCTGCATCCCCTGCTGGTGCTGCTGGGGCGGGTACGGCGGCTGCTGGAACGGCGCGCCGCCGGGCGGATGCGGGTTGAACGGCGGCGCCTGGAACTGCTGGCCGTACACCGGGTGCTGAGGTTGCTGCTGCGTTTGGCCCGGAAAGCCCGTCGCCTGTGGCCGCAGGAACGGGTTCGGCGAGGCTGTATGACCGGGATGAGGAAGGGCGGAAGAGAGGGAAGAGCCGAAGTTGGAAAAGGGGTTAGGAGGTGGAGGAGCAGGCGAGGGAGACGGGGAGAGGTCGAAGGGTGCGGGAGAGGTTGACCGGCTCGGCTGCTGCTGCTGCTGCTGCTGCTGACCAGGCGGGGCAAGAAAGCTCGACCCCGCTCCTCCGCCAACGTCCCTCGCGAGCTGCTGCCCGAACGCGCTCGACGGCACGAACCCTGTCCGCTGGGGCTGAAGCGGCGCGGGGGCTGGAGACGCCGATGGACCGGGAGAGGGTTGCCCGCCGAAGAGCTCCTGGCCGAAGGAGGAGGAGGGGACGAACCCTGTCCTTTGCGGCTGGAGGGGCGCAGGCGAGGGAGCAGGGCGTGCGGAGATAGGCGAGGCGGAGGTGAGCGAGGGAGATGGCGCTGGAGCCTGTCCGGGGATCTGCAGCGTCAGGCCTGACCCGCCGCTGCCGCCGGTCTCGCGGGCGAGTTGCTGACCAAACGAGCTCGACGGGACGAAGCCCGTAAGCTGCGGTCGGAGGGGCTGAGGCGCGGCGGGCTGAGGCTGAGGGGTGGGCGCGGGCGGTGCACCGAAGGGAGAAGAGGCGAACGGGCCGGGGGAGGGAGCGGCGGGGGGAGCGGCGCCGGAAGAAGTGGAGGAGAACCCGCCACCGAGGAGGTCGAGATCCGCCCAGATATCGTTCATCGCTCTCTGCGATGCCGTCGCTTGCGGTCGTAGCGGGCTAGGCGCAGGCGGGGCGTAGGAGGATGGTGAAGGGGCGGCGGGTTGGGGAGAGGGTGTGGCGAAGGGACCGGTCGGCTGGGACTGGAAGTGAGAAGGTTGAGGAGAGGGAGTGAAGGAAGAGCGGTTGAGGAAGGCCGAGCCGGGACCGGTCGGTTGCGGCTGGAGGAGCTGAGATTGCTGTTGCTGCTGATGCTGCGGCGGTGGTTGCTGCTGCTGCCCGAGATTCGCGAAAGGCCCGCTCGGCGCTGGCGAGCCGCTCGCCGGCGGAGGCTGGAAGAGCTGCTGGAAGGCGTTCGCGCCGATCCCTCCGCCGACATTGCTGTGCCGGGGAACCGAGCCCGTCATCTGCGGCACGAGCGGCTGGACCTGCTGGTGTTGTTGTTGCTGCTGCTGCTGCTCAGCGCGCTGCTGGTGCAGGTAGCCATTCGCGCTGCCCGTGTACTGCGGCTGCAGCGGCGCGACGGGCGGCATCCCTCCCATCCCGACCGGCACTCCTCCCCCTTGCTGCTGCCCGCACCCGCCCATCGCACCCTGATACCCGTACGGCGCCGCAATGTGCTGCGGCACGCCCGCCATGCCGACCTGCGCCCCACGCATGCCGAGCGCGCCGAGCTGTGCGAGCGGGACGTCGTCCTCCTCCCCGCCCAGCTCGGAGGCCGAGTCGCGCGTGAAGAGCGCCCAGTCGACGAGGATCTCCTCGCCGTTGCGAGGGGGCCGGAGGACGCCCTTCCGCGGTGGCAAGGTCGCGGCGGAGAGGGTGCGCCGGCGAGGGAGAGGAGGCGGCGCATCGAACTCGTCGTCTTCGTCGCCCGAGTCGTCGGGCGAGGGGATGACCGTCGCTGGCGTTTCGCCGAAGCGCACGCTCTTGACGAGCTGTGGAGGGGCGGAAGCGGGGTGGAAAGGAAGGGTAGGGCGTGGAGGGAGAGAGGGACCGGGAGTCGACGAGGCGGTTGGAGAAAAGGGGAAGGGGTTGGTCGAGGTGCGAGGGTGTGAAGGAGGAGGTGGGCCGGGCGGTGCGGCGAATGAAGGGGGAGGAGGGCCGGGTGGAGGAGCGTAGCTGGAGGAGGAAGGCGGCTGAGAGGGCCGGCTTGGGAGGGAAGGCGCAGGAGGGTCGGAAGGCGGGGTGTACTGCCTCGCGTCCGGCGGAGGTGCGGAGGAAAAGCCGTTCGCGGCGAGTGCGGATGTTGGTGCAGGGGCAGGAGGTGCCGCATCTGCAAACGTCCGGTACTCGTACTTGTTTCGGATGAAGCGTTCGAGCTGAGAATTGCGCTCGTCACCCGAGTCGGGAGGCGGTGGACTGCAAGCGGACAAGGGCGTTAGCCAGGGGGACATGGGGAAGACAAGGGAGGGACGGACGGGTGCCGCCGCTCGTCCGGGTTGAGCATGGCGTTGACCCGTGTGTTGCCGAGTTTTCGCATGTTCTGCAGGTAGACGGGGTGAGTAGGGAAGCAGAACGGAGAAAACGAAAGGCGCACCTCGACCTGCTCCTTCGTCCACGTGTCGAGCGTAACGCTTTTCACCTTTGTGATGTGGCTGCCGAGTTTTCGGTGCATGCTAGCGCACTGGAGAGGAGGAAGTACTTCAGCTGGAGAAAGGGGAAGAGGAGGAAAAGCGTGGGAAGAAAAGGCGGCTTAGTCGATGTACCTGCACGCAGATGAACACGCCCTGATCCCAGCTCGCCCATCGAGGGTTTCTTGCCTTGCAGTCGGCGCAGACGTCGTTGCCGGGCTGTTTGAGGAGCTCGAGGAGCTGGCGCTGGTGCCGGTCGGCGGCCGCTTTCGAGACGGTGGAGGACATGGCTACGAGCGGGGAGTGGTCAGTACGAGGTTTCGAGGAGAGACCGAGGCTGTTTGAGGAAGAAGGGGGCGGTTGAAGGTGGTTGTGGTGGTGCACAGCCCGCCTCGCTCGACGAGACGAAGGTCGGCCGAACCAGCTTGCTCCGCTCCCGTATCTCGGTGAGACGGCCATTCACACCTCACAGTGCGATGCCGAGACCTGACACTCCCTCACGCGGTGTCGATGGTTCGCCGTGAGCCCGCCGATGCCGTCTCCGCCTGGTCTGCTCCTGCTCGTCGCATCGCTCGTAGAGCAGCAGACGCACCGATTTCTGCTTCTAGAGTGTCTAGTGCTCCGTCTCTGGCAGCCCCGCGTCGCTGAGTAGGGTAGAAGTCGAGAGTCGGGTCGAGTGGTGGGGGACGACGACCACTCAACAGCGACGACGGCGACGATGGGAGAAGAAGCGGTCCGAGGTGGGTGTTGGCAGTTCAGCGGTGGAGTAGAGCGAGTCGGAAGGCTAGCAGGAGATGGCGACAGGACGAGGGTCGGTCGAATCGCTCGTCACCTTGCTCCTCGTCTTCTTTCTTCTCCATACCACGGCCTGCTACTCTCTACAAAGCAGCTCACCATGTTCTCCCGTCTCGCTCAGCCCATCTCCCGCGCTGCCCGCTCCCAGGTCCGTCCTCTTCCCACTTCCCTCTCCCTCTTCCTCCGCTCACCTCATTCGGCATTGTCCCTCCTTCACCCTGACAGGCCCGCGGCTACGCCTCTGCCGCCACCCCGGCTGGCTCGTCTTCCGCCCCCTACTTCCTCGGCGCCGGTCTCGTTGGTGCCGGAGCCTTCTGTCCGTCCTCATCCTCCGACTTGACCTTCTCGCATCGGGACTGACCACAACGAGCTCCTTCCTGCGCTTCGCCGTGCACCACACCCTCCTTCAACTGTTCATTGACACCTCCCGACTCTCCGCCGCCTTCCCTCGCTCATCCGATACCAACCAGACTACTCCACCCGCTCCCAGCGCGCTCAGCTCCACGCCGACGCCTCCGGCGGCGCCAAGACCCAGGGCATCCAGACGACCGAGGACGGCGGCGTCAAGGTCCAGGGCGAGAGCGCCCTCAGCCCGGACGAGTTCCGGTACGTTACCCACCTGAGGTGCTTCTGTGCCACCCCAGAGCCGGTTCAGGGCTGCCACAGCGAGGGCGTGAGCTTGTTGGTGGAATACGCGTCGAACGAGGCAGTCGGTGCCGTCTCAAGCGTATTTGGGCAGATGTTGGTCGGGACGAGGAGGCGGTTGTTCGGGATCGAGCCGCAGGGGTGCCGCTTTGTGCGGCTCCCAAGCGTGGTAGACAGAACGAGGAGGAAACAAATGCCGATGTCGAAGAAATTGCGACTAGGCGCCAGTTCCAGCGACTAACCCGCCGATTTTCCTCTCTCCTTCCACAGCAACTTTGCGATCTCCGAGATCATCCCCTACAACCACAACACCTCGCGCTTCGTCTTTGACCTCCCCGAGGGCACCTCCTCGGGCCTGACCGTCGCCTCGGCGCTCGTCTGCAAGGCCGCTGCCCAGGGCGAGTGCCTCAACGACAAGGGCAAGCCCGTCATCCGGCCCTACACCCCGGTCACCGCCCCGGACGTCGAGGGCAAGCTCGAGCTCCTCGTCAAGCACTACAAGGTGCGCCTATCTTCCTGCCCATCGAGGAGAACTGGACTAACATGAGGAAAACGAGCAGGGCGGCGCCTTTACCGAGTACCTCTTCGGGCTGAAGAAGGGCGACTCGATCGCGTTCAAGGGCCCGATCCCGAAGCACGCGTGGAAGGCGAACGAGTTCGACTCGGTCGCGATGATTGCTGGCGGCTCGGGCATCACGCCCATGTGGCAGGTTCGTCCGGCGTTGCTCCCACTCAGCCATCCCTGCCCGCGTACTGAACGAGTGCGTCGCGAGAACAGGTCCTCCAGGCCATCCAGGCCAACCCGGAGGACAAGACCAAGGCGACCCTCATCTTTTCGAACGTGACCGAGGAGGACATTCTCCTCCGCAAGGAGTTCGAGTGTGCGTCTCGGTCTTTCCTTTCGCTTTCCTCCTTCGCTCGACCCCTCGGCGAGTCTCTGCTAATCTCTCTCCTACCTTCTACCAGCTCTGGCCGCCAAGAACCCTGAGCAGTTCAAGGTCGTCTTCGTCCTCGACAAGCCCCCGAAGGGCTGGACTGGCCCGACCGGTTACGTCAACGCTGAGCTCGTCAAGGCCGAGCTCGCCAAGCAGGACACGACGCCGGACAAGGGCGAGAAGGTCAAGGTCTTCGTCTGTGCGTCGCTTCTCTTTTCCCTTTTTGCTCTGGTGACTCTACGGGGTTTCCGGGACAAACGATCTGACACGAAACACGACCGTCCAGGCGGACCTCCGGGCCAGGTTAAGGCTCTGGCGGGCGCTAAGAAGTCGCCGAAGGACCAGGGTCCGCTCGAGGGTGTCCTCAAGGTGCGCGCGCTTTCCTCCCGTACTGCCTTCCCCTGACCGTCCGCCTCCCGCGTTTCGCTACTGACCTGCCTTGCTGTCTCTCTCCCTGGCTCTCAACTCTGCAGGAGCTCGGCTACACCGAGTCCCAGGTGCGTTCGCCTCTCTTGCCCCCCAAGGAGGACCTCCCTGACCTTTTCCTGCTCTTTCCTGCCACTCTCGACAGGTCTACAAGGTCCGCTATCTCTCCCATCTTTCCCTTGACACGTCGCAGTCGCACGACCTCCCGGCCGTGTTCAAACCCCCGGCTCCGCCTCGATGCATGCCGAGGAGGGATGCCCATCTTCCGTTCCCGAACGCCGCCATCCTCTCAGCGTTCTGAGCGTGTCACTGACCCTCACCCGTCCTCTATGCGCAGTTCTAAGCGGCCTGAAGACGAGAAAAGGACGGGGACCGCGCGCCGGTGGGAGGACGAGGAGGAGGAGGAAAAGAGGGGAATAGACTGGCAGGCGCACCACCGCATGATACAAAGGCTTCCGATTCGCAGTGTCCGCTAGGCGTGTGTCAAATGGGAGGAGGGAAGTAGCGCGTTGCCGGAGAGGGTTCCGAGAGATCCGCGAGGTGGTCGGGTCGACTTGGCGCGTTTCGCTCGCCCGCCCCTCTTTCCTTCCTTCCCACCACTCGCTCGCACTCCCTCCCCTCTGAAGGTCCATTCCCGTGGTCCTTCTCTGTCTACTCGCCCACCACGTTCGGCAACAGCACCTGTGCGTTCCCTCGTTCTCCTCTCGCTTGAGCCCCCTCCGCCGTTGCTCGGTCGATGGCACAGCCAGATGGCGACGTGCTGGGACAGCGTGGGTGGGCTGTACACGGTCCACACGGTGCTGTGCACGTCTGTCCGGTGCACTGGAGTGTCCTCGTCGTCTCCATCTTGCTCCGCTCCCCGTCTCCCCCAACCCCGGCTGGCCCCGACGTGGAGCAACACTCGAACTCACCCGCCTTCTCTACTCTCCTCCAACGCCATGCACACCATCAGACTCGACGCACAACACTCACCGCGGGTTCGTCCTCTCTCTTCTCTGCTCCACCACCGTCGTTCAACTCCGGTCCATCCCCGAACCTTTTCTTCTCCTCCTCGTCCTGACCATGTTTCCCGCTCGACAGCACCCGTAAGGTTACGGCGCCCGGTCTATCTGTCAGCTCGCTCTAAATCGCCCCGCCCACCCCCTCGTCCGCCTTTTCCACCATGTCCCCCATCTCCCTCAACGACACCGTCCAGGCCGTCGCCTCGTCCGTCGCCCAGGCCACCAACGGCCACGCGGACGTGCACGTCGACCGCTCGGTCCCCGTCCAGGCCATTGACCCGACCGCGGCGCGCTGCCCCTCCGGCGGCGCCGTCGAGGTCGACTCGCCCGACCTGACCTACACCCCCGAGGCCCTCTTCGCCCGCTACACGTTCCACTCGTCGGCCGTGCAGAAGGAGCAGACCCCCGAGGGGCTCAAGTACCGCGTCAAGCCCGTCGAGAAGCAGCTCGAGTTCCGCACCGAGCGCAAGGTCCCCAAGACTGGGTGCGTTTTTCTCTCCTTTCTTTCTTCGGCTTGTCCGTCCGCCGCGACGTTTCTACAACGACGACGTCGTCGAGGCGGTCGGAAACGGAAGACTGACCTCCTTTCCTCTTTTCCTCCCCTTTCAGCCTCATGCTCGTCGGTCTCGGCGGCAACAACGGCACGACGCTCGCCGCCACGGTACTCGCCAACCGCCACAACATCTCGTGGGGCACGCGCGACGGCATCCAGACTCCCAACTACATTGGCTCGCTCGTCCGCGCCTCGACCATGCGCCTCGGCGTCGACGCTGAGGGCAACGATGTCAACGTTCCCATCTCGGACGTCCTCCCCATGGTTCACCCGAACGACCTTGTCGTGAGTAGCACGTGCTGTTGTCACTCGCTCTGCAGCTATACTGACCTTTCTCCTGCCTTTTCTCGCAGATCGGCGGTTGGGACATCTCGGGTCAGCCGCTCGACAAGGCGATGCGCCGCGCCCAGGTCCTCGAGTACGACCTGCAGCGCCAGCTCGCGCCGCTCATGGCCGAGTACAAGCCGCTCCCGTCGATCTACTACCCGAGCTTCATCAACGCCAACCAGGAGGAGCGCGCCGACAACGTCCTCCCCGGCGCCGACAAGCAGGCCCACCTCGAGCACGTCCGCGAGGACATTCGCAAGTTCAAGGCCGAGAACGGCCTCGAGCAGGTCATCGTCCTCTGGACCGCCAACACGGAGCGCTACTCGCTCCTCCTCGACGGCGTCAACGACACGGCCGACAACCTCCTCGCCGCGATCAAGAACTCGCACGACGAGGTCTCGCCGTCGACCATCTTTGCCGTCGCCTGTATCCTCGAGGGCGTTCCCTTCGTGCGTTTCTCACGCCTTCTATGGGCTTGGACGGCGCTGACTCTTCCCGCACTCCCGCCGGATCATCTCGCCTCAGATCAACGGTTCTCCGCAGAATACGATGGTCCCCGGATGCATCCAGCTCGCCGAGAGCCACAGCGCCTTCATCGCGGGCGACGACTTCAAGTCGGGCCAGACCAAGGTCAAGTCGGTCCTCGCCGAGTACCTCGTCAACGCCGGCATCAAGCCCAAGCTCATTGCCTCGTACAACCACCTCGGCAACAACGACGGCAAGAGTGCGTCATCCCGCTTCATCGTTCGCTTTTCTTCCTTTCCCATGCTGACCTTCCTCCGACTCTTCAGACCTCTCCGCTCCGGCTCAGTTCCGCTCGAAGGAGATCTCCAAGGCCTCGGTCGTCGACGACATGGTCGAGGCGAACCACCTGCTCTACAAGCCGCTCGCGGTCAAGGAGGCCGACTCGAAGGACGGCTTCGTCAAGGGCCACACGACCGAGCACCCGGACCACTGCATCGTCATCAAGTACCTCGAGGCGGCTGGCGACGACAAGAAGGCGCTCGACGACTACACGAGCGAGATCGGCATGGGCGGACGCAACACCCTCGCGTGCGTTATCTCACTCTTTCGCTCTTCTCTTCCCCACGCTCACGCCTCTCCCGCACGCTCGACAGCATCTACAACACGTGCCAGGACTCGCTCCTCGCGACGCCGCTCATCATCGACCTGTGCCTTCTCGCCGAGCTCATGACCCGTGTCCAGTACCGCGAGCAGGGCGCCAAGCAGTTCGAGCGCCTCTACTCGGTCCTCGGCCTCCTCTCGTACTGCCTCAGTGCGCTTTCTCCTCTTCTCTTCCTGTGTCGATGCAAACTGACGCCGCCTTTTCTTCCTCGACCCGCAGAGGCCCCGCTCACCAAGCCCGGCCGCCCGGCGATCAACTCGCTGAACCGCCAGCGTCAGGCGCTCGAGAACTTCCTCCGCGCCTGCCTCGCCCTCCAGCCGCAGAGCGACTTGGTCAACTTTACCGAGATCGGCAACCGCGCCTAGAGCGCCCGCCCCTCGTCGGGGACAGAAGGAGGTCAGGGCAGTGCACCGTCGCTCGTCGGGATGAACGGGGAGAAGGCGGAGCTGCCCAGAGGTGGAGGGTTCTCTATCTTTTTTTCGTATCTTTGCCGGCCTGATGCGGCACTTGAAAACCAGTCTTTGTGCTCGCCTACTCTTCTTTTGCTTTGCGAGCGTCGGGACCCGAAAGAGAATGGTCTTGTGGAGTAGTGAGCGAGTTACGCAAAGATTCTGAGGGGTGCAAGCCGTAGAGGGAGGAACGGAGGCTGTCGAGGAGGAGAAAGTGGGTTCGCTGCCGCCGCCCCCTCTCGTGAACGCGCTCGTGTCTTCAAGCTTACTCTCTGTGGCTACGCAGCACGTGAGAACGCCCTCTAGGCCATGCCTTCACGCCTTTCCCTGCTCTTTCTTTTCCCGCCCGGCACCTCGTCCTTGTCCTCCCAGACCGTCCGCCCCCGCTCCGTTTGCTGCAATGTCGTCGTACGTCCTTGGAACAGCCGCTCAGATGTCGGCGACGCGTTGGCCGGATGGGCAGGCTTGAAGGCGAGAAAAGCGAGGATGAAAAGTGGAGGTGGAGAGGGAGTGATCCAGCATTAGACAGTCCGAGGGGTAGCGTGCCCGGAGTCCGTGTAAAGGCTTTTAAGTACAGGTGCAGAAGACGCGAAAGAGGCTTGAGGGGAGAAGAAGCGGCGGAGGAACCGCAGGAAAACGAGCAGTCCGGGCTCGTCAACGTCAAACTTGGGGGGCGAAGGTACAGCGAAGAAGGAGCTGACGATACGTACAAGTCTGACAGCGACGTGGAGGAAGAGGATCAGGTGCGAGCGGCTCTTTCCGAGCAGCAGGCGGCGAGAGCCGGAGGAAGAAGCGCAGAGGTCGGAGGGCAGTGAGAGAGGAGGAGGAGCGGGGATGGAGGGACGCCGCGATCCCGCGACTCACAGTGAGTAGGGATAGAAAGTAACCAGCCGGGCGGTGCAAGTGGGCTAGCTTAGCTCGACAGGGACAGAAGCGAAAGAAAAGACCGCGAAGCGACTCATCCGGCACCTTCGCCAGTCCTTTGGGCACCTCAACTCCCCTCTTCAATCTCCCGCGGGGCATGGAAGCGAGAGCAAGCTGGCGAGCACGCTGAGACGGAATCGGCAGGCTGATGGTGAACAGAAGAGCAAGGCGGAGGAGGGATGTTGGAGTGGCTCGGCGGGCGAGCGAGGGCACCGGCACCGCGGGTGTGAGCTTCTTAGAAGCGAGAGTCGCAGGAAATCGTACTTGAGGCCGAGATGTACGACTCTTGCCCGCCTGATCTACGCGGGACCTTTTCCTGCCCGACCACCTTCGTCGCCCCCACTCTCGCCACCCCCGCCGCCGTGCTTCGCGATCCACTCCCGGATTCCCGTGCTGCCCATCTTCGCTGCCGCTTCGACCTTGACGGGCGGCACGCCGTCTTCGCGCTTCTGCGCGTCCTCCATCGAGGCGTCGTCGGCGACGAGGTTGATGACGTGGATGTCGAGCGTGTTGAGGCCTTTCGAGAGACGTAGGTCGTTGACTGCGGGTCATGTGACTATCAGAGCGAGGACAGGAGAAGAGCGAAAAGAAGTGGAACGCACTCGTCTTCCCGCCTGCGCGAGTCTCGTCCGAAACGACGAGGGCCTCAATCTCCGGATTGTGCGATGTCGGGCCGTAGACGTCCTGTTGTAGGTCGAGTAACAAGGAGCAGGAGGTTCAGCTGAATCAGCGAAGTCGCGTGCAAACTGAAGACGCTCGACTCTACGCACCTGCAACGGAACGACTTGATGCGCGATGGTGGGCCGTACGAGCTCGATGAAGCGCTCGACGGTGCGGATGCGATGCTCTAGGGACTCGAGGAGGTGCGGGTACTTCTTGTTCTTCAGGAGGGCGTCGCCTGCGGGAAGAGGGGGTTCAGGAGGGGAGGGTAAGGTTGGAGGGAAAGCGTGCGCACCGGATACCCCAACGACGAGCTTGCGCTGGGTGATGGCGCAGGCCATGGAGAGGAGGATTTTGTGGCCGGCGTGAAGGTGGTCGAACGTCCCTCCGAGCGCTGCGACGTCGTAGATTCCCTTCCCGCCCTCGTCTCGCGCAACATCCTCGGTCTCCCCACTACCCGCACCTTGGTCGCCTGCCTCCCAGTCCCACCGCTCGACGTGTGCGCCAGGTGGGGTGCAGAACGGCAACCCTCCTCTGAGCGCATCAAGGACGACGTCGACCTGTGCGAGGGCGGCGCCGCGCTTGAGGAAGGTCTGGGAGGCGGTGGAGTAGACGTGGGCGAGGGAGCGCTCGAGGGGCAGCCAGAGGCGGACGGGGGAGGGGAGTGAGGGAGGAGGTGGGGCGGAGGAGGAAGACGAGGATGCAGAGGCGGTGGGACGGTCGGACGGGTCGGTGGACCACGGTGAGGGTGTGGTGTCGGTGGTGGTGATGCGTACGGTGAGCTGGTGGGTGCGAGAGGCAGCTGAGGCGATGGTGGGGAGGTGCGACGACGAGGACAAGAAGTGGGCGAGGGAGGGAAACGAGAGTATGAGGACCAAAGGAGGGGTGGTGGATGAAGGTGTCGGTGCCATCTGCGCGAGTTCAAGCTGGATTGAACAGTGGAAAGGCGGAGGAAGGAGGCCAACGGCCAACCCGCTCGCTCCTCATCCACTTCACCCTCTTCAACCTCCAATGGCTCGACTCAGCTTGTCTGTCGATACCCAGAGTGGCCCAGTCACGGGCTATGTCGACACCTTCCCACTCCGTGCGACGACGAGTGCGAGGGAGCCCTCTCAAGATGGAGGACAGCAACCCGTCCTCAAATGGCTCGTTAGTCCCTTCTGTCCTCTCTGGTGTGCTCGTAGACCCATCCATGAATGTCGATCAAGCTGTCTACCCGCGCGCGACCCGCCCGGAGGCGTCGTCGCGCTTCTTCTGGCCTTCTCCCGGCGTCTTCCAACATCCGGTTCTCATCGCTCTTCTCTCTCGTACAGGGCATTCCGTATGCACAAGCCAAGCGGTGGCAGCGTCCACAGGCGCACGAGCCATGGACGGCACCGAGGGAGTGCTTCGAGTTTGGGTGCGCTCGCTTCTCACCCCCACTTCCCCCCTTTCTCCTGGATTAACCAGTCTCTCCCGCCCGCAGGTCCATGTTTCCTCAGCCGCCGAGCAATACCGAGCTGCTGTATGCCTTCAGTCCTCTCCCTTTCCGTCCATCTCCGTCTTGACCCTTTGCCCAGCATGTCGAAGCTCCCCGGCTTCATCCAGCGCACGCACATCTGCGTCTCCGAGGACTCGCACTTCGTCAATGTCTTCGCGCCCGGCGACGTGCAGGACGGCGAGAAGCTGCCTGTCATGGTCTGGATCTAGTGTGTCGAGCCGTTTTTCCGGTCGTCGAACGTGGAGAGCTGACCCGCACTTCTCCCTTTGCAGTGGCGGAGCGCTCAACAACGGTACAGCAGACCGCTTCTTCTACGACCCCACGGAGTGGATCCGAGACGGCGCAGTTCGCGGCCAGCGCTGCATCATCGTCTCCGGCAAGTGCGTCTGTCCCCCTTACCCTCCTCCCTAGCGAACAATGCTGACCGCTTTCTCTACAGCTATCGCACCAACGTCTTTGGCTTCGCCGCTCACCCGGACTTGACGGCTGAAGACCCGGACGGGCTGAGCGGCAACTACGGCCTGTACGACTGCATCGCCATGCTCGAATGGGTGCGCCTGCACGCATTTGTCTGCTTCTTGAAGTTTGCTCACCCGCTCCTTCCACCCGCAGGTCCAGCAAAACATTTCCTCGTTCGGCGGCGACCCATCGAACGTGACCGCCTTCGGCCAGTCCGCCGGCGCCTTCCTCATCTCGCACCTCCTCGTCAGCGGTAAGCGTCTCTTCCAGAAGGCCATATGCCAGAGCGGTGCTGCGGAAACGATGGTGCGTCTTGTTTCCCTCTTCCTCCTCCCTGAAGAGCTGACCCGTCAAGGAGGGAACAGATGCTCCGCCCCGTCGAGAAGACCTACCCCGCCTATTCCTCCCTTCTCGACGCCCTCTCTGTCCCTACCACTGCCTCTCCCTCCGAGCGTCTCGCCGCCCTCCGCTCCGCTCCGTGGGAGACACTCCTCGCGACCCACACGGCGACGCACAACTTCTCCGCGCTCAGCTTGGCGTTCGAGCCGAAGGGGACGGGTATCTGGACAGAGGACACGATGGGGCGGCTGGCGAGGGGCGAGTGGGACAGCTGGATCGAGGCGGTCGTGATCGGAACTACGGAGGACGAGGGATCCGCCTTCGCCTGGGGGATGAAGGTGCGGCCGCGCTCTTTCTTCCCGTCTTTCCACTTCTCGAGTTCTACCAGGGTGACTGACTCGGCTGCTGCGTCTGCTGCACAGCTCGCCGATCCGGTGGCCTTTGAAAGGTACATCGCCCAATTTCCCTCCTCCCTCCGCCCGCGCATCCTCGAGAAGTACCTCCGCCCCTTCTCCGGGGTCCACCCGCCCGTCGGCGCCCCCGAGCTCGATTTCACCACCGCGCCCGGGTCGAAGCTCCTCGCGGATCAGATCTTCGTCAACCCGGTGTGGGACCAGGCGGTCGCGCTTTCCGGCGGGCGGAAAGAGGGAGGCAAGCAGGTGCCGACGTGGATGTATAGGCTCACGGCGGGTGTGTCGACGCTGCTCAAGTACTCGCCGATCAAGCTCGGCATCCTGTTCGACCTCTCTCCCCCTTTTCTTTCAGTTTCTTGTCCAGCACTGACCGGCTTCTGCCGCTCTACAGCCACGCCATGGACCTGCCGATTGTCTTCAACTCATCGTCGCTCTGGGCCGGCGACAAGGAGAGCCCCAACGGGAAGCTCGCTGCCGCGATGGGCGAGAGGTGGATGCGGTTCGCGATCGAGGGGAACCCGGGTGCGACTCGCTTCCGCCTCCTTCTTACCATTCGAGTCAATGCCTTTTGCTAGCTCGAGCGGGTCGGGGTGAGTGTAGTCATCATGCTGATGTCTCCCTTGCTCTTCCGCAGACCCCTCCTGGACGCCTTTCACCCCCTCCGCCCCGACACAGCTCGTCTTCTCCGATGCCGGCCGCGTCGACAACGCCTCTCTAGCCGACTTTGAGAAGGACAAGCTCGAGCTGTTCTTCGAGGGGCACGAGAAGGAGGGCACCGGGGAGGAGGTGCTCGGGGTGAGTCCGGTCTTGTCCCTTCTCCTCGGCTGCTGCAAAGGAACCCATCGGCGGTTGGAGCAATCAGACGTACTCACATTCCGTCCCTGTGCAGCACCAGAATGAGTAGTCTGTACAGAAGGGTCCGTTTCCTGCGTTCTTCCCCTTCGCCGTAGTGACTAGAACCCACCTCTCTCACAGACCTGTGGAACTGCTACCGACCGCTTTCTCCTTTTCATCAGTCTGTTGTGCACACACGGATCCGCTTTCTCTCGCCGAGCCAGAGAGAGGAAAGCCTGGTCGCAGCGTCTTTTCCTCGTCGCGCTTCTACTGCAGGAATACCAGCTCCTCCAAGGCCCTGACCGTATCTCCAACTTCCGGAGGACTCCCCGCCACGACCCTCACCACACCCTCCTCGCCCAGCTTCAGCAGGGCATGCAAGCCCGCCCCGTCAAACAGCTCGAACGGCGGGCTCAACTCCCCCTCGACGCCCTGCGCGTCGGCCTGCCCACGCCCGAGGAAGAGCGCCTGCGCGAGGAGGTTGACGAACACGAGCGTCTGCACGAGCGTCGCAGAGAGGTGGATCGCCGGCTTGGGCGGGACGAGCGGGAGCGAGGCGGTCAGGGGGAGGAGGGCGTCGGGGGCGAGGCGGAGGAGGACCGCGGATAGGAGGGAGGAGCGCAGCTCGTGCGCGGTGAAGGGGCGGCGGGCGTGGTGCTGGATGTGCCGGAGGGCGAGGACGAGCGGGAGGAAGGGGTGCAAGGGCGAAGAAGGGGGCGGCGGGGAGGAGGGGAAGTGCAGCGCGAGGAGGAAGAGCGAGAGGCGAACGGGGTGAGGAGACAGGAGGACGGGTAAAGGCGAGGAAAGAGGAGGAGTCGGGGAGAGGTAGATGGAAGGGTCGGTCCCGGTCGACGCAATGAGGTTGCACAGCGTCGGCACGTCGACCTCTGCCGCGTGCAGCTCCTCCCCTCGCCGGACATACTCGACGACCACCGCCCCATTCGGCAGCGCGCCGCCGAGCGCGTCCTGCACGAGGGCGTAGACCCACAGCCTCAACGGCCTGCCCGCCCAGATCATGGGCGACTGCGTCTTGAAGTCCTCGACCGAGCCCTGGATGACGACGGTGCCGTGTTTGAGGCTGTGGAGGAAGAAGGACGAGAGGTGGGAGGACTTGTAGGCCTTTTCGAGCAGGGCGCGGCAGGTTGCGGCCGAGGGAGAGTCGGTAGAGAGGGGGTGCAGAGGGTAGGAAGGGGAGGGAAGCTCGACGGGACGGAGAGCGTAGCCGAGGGCGGACTTGGCGAGGTTGACGACGATCATCGGGTCCTGGCTCGGCCGTTGCAGGAGGCGAGGAAGAACGGCAAAGACGACGTCCTGGATCTCGGCCGGGGTCGAGGCGGGCATGCGAGAGCAGGACGCGACCGCGCCCGCTATCCGACGCACCTCGCGCGGGTCCATCGAGCCGGGGAAGCGCTTCGGGCCGTTCGAGCGCGGGAGGCAGATCTCGTGCGCGTAGTCGGCGAGGTCGTTCCCGACGAGGGCGGCGAAGACGGGGAGGAGGGAAGGCGGAAGGGAGAGTGAAGAGGCGATGTTTTGATGCTGGAAGACGGTGAGGCGGAGGGAGGGAATGGTGTTGAGCGGGACGAGTTCGAGGCGGGGCTGGTTGTAGGGGCCGTACTCGATGGACGAGAGCGGGACGTAACCTCGGCATTGCGCCGGGTAGATGAAGTAGTCCGAGTCTGCAGACAAGCGGGAAGCGGGAGGCAAAGCATGAGCGTAGGCAAGAAGGGAGAAAACCGAAGAGAGCGAACCGTTGGAGACGACGTAGCCATTCAACCTCTGAGCCAGCTCGGCCGTCGGACTGTCCGCCTCTTCTTCTGCGCAGTAGCACACGACGCCACACGCCTCGAGCTCGGCAGAGACGGCCATGTGCGTCAACGGTGGAAGGCGCGCGGACTGATTCCGCATGTTTGGCGTCGCTCGTTGAGAGTCGCTGGCGGACATGTAGTTGACGGAACGCTGGAGGGACTGCTGCGAGCGCTGAATGACGGTAGGCAGCTTGTTGGTGTCGAAAGGGCCTGGAGGAGGAGAAAAGGGGGAGGAAAAGACCGGTCAGTATTGCTCGGAGCGGTGCGCTTTGATGGGCATCGGCGAGGGAATTCAGCGAGAGCGCACCGTCCCAGACGAAGACCGGTTCGAGCCCGCAGGCTCGCCAGAACGAGACGTAGCGGCGGACGCTTGCTCTAAGGACGCCGTAGTTGCCGCCGCGGAAGGTGTCGACGAGGCCGACCTGGTAGAGGAACGCGAGGCCATCTGTGTGACGGAAAAGTGAGCGTGCTCCACAGGGTGACAGAGGGAGAAGAAGCGCACCGACGACGAAGGGGACGGGAGAAGTGGCGGATGGGTCGGGGAGCGAGACGTGCGTTGCGATGCTGGTGTGCTTGCGGATGTACGAGGTGAGACCGTGTACTCCCATGGCCTGTTTGGTGAACAGTGGGCAGTCGAGGAGGAAGAAGGAGGTCAAGAGGCGAGGTTGGCTTCCGCACTCGCTCATCGACCGGCTCAACTGCTTCCGACTGCGCTCTAGACGGGGTCTACGGCACACAGTGAAGGAGACTAGCGAGGCTGAACAGGTGCGCCCGTCCTCCTCGCTGTTGTTGACGAGGTCGAGGTCAAGTGGGGAGCAGCAAACGAGAGAACAGGCGGACACCACGATGGGGCGAGCGGAGGAGGAGCGCAGCGTGTCCACCGTACACGCTCGGTCTGTCCCGCGGAGCGGCTGTCATTCTCCGAGGCCTGCGACGAGCTGCTCGCCTTCCTCCAACTCGTCCTCGTCTCTGGCTCGTTCCCGCTCACCCCCGCCTCGTACCGCAGTTCCAACACGCACAACTCGGTCACGATGGCAATACCACTCAACCCGCCACCTCCCCCGCTCATCGACGACGAAGCGGCCCTCATCCCCTCGCCTGCGCTCCCCATTGCCTCTCAAATCTCTCACCTCCTGGCGCACTTTACCACGCTCTCCATCCAGCTCTTCTCCCTCCTGTCATTGGCTTCCCCCTCGACCGCCTCCGCCGCCCAGACCCAGCCCATCTACCTTCAGCTCGCCGACATCGACCAGAAGCTCGCCCGCCTGCTCGTCATGCATGCCGAGCACCAGCGCAAGCAGCGCAGCGTCGAGCAGCTCATCGCCTCGCTGCGAGAGCTCGACGAGCGCTGGCACGCGTCGGCCCAGACCCTCCACGACTGCCTCGACGACCTCGCGCCCGTCGTCGCGTCCGGCGCACTCGACCGCCAGGCCATCGCGGCCGCCTCTGCCGCCCAGATCACGCCCGGCGCCCTCCTCTCGTACGCGCGCCTGCTCGCGCCCTTCACCTCGGCCCCGCCGTCGTCGATCCTCCCTTCGAACGAGGAGCGCGACCGGCTGAAAAGCGTCGGCGCGACGGACCCGACGGGGCGCAGCCTGCCGCTGGGCGCGATCCCGCCCTTTCCGACCGAGGCGGCGATGCGGAGGGGCAGGCTGCAGTTTGGCAGGGAGGGCCTGCTCGGCGGCGGGTTGGGCGAGACGAACGAGGTCGGCGGTGCGCTTTTCTTCTTGCAGTTTCTCTCTCGATGCCGCACTCACTCGCTGTCTCTACAGCCCGACCACTCGACGAAGGACCGGCAGCAAGCAAGGCGGACGCGGCGAGCCGGCTGGAGCAGGAGGCGAAGGCGCACGAAGCGGGAGGACATGCCGCGCCGGGAGGAGCAGGCGCAGTCGGGATGGAGGTGGAGGAGTTTGAGTTTGACCTGGACCTGAATCCGGACCTGTAGCTGGACTGGAAAGGAACGAGGGTTGGCCTGTCCCTTCTGCGAGATTCTGCTAAGTCCCGCGCCGACTTGATCGCCACTGCTTCCTCTGCTCGTCCCTCGCTCCGCACACCATGGTACGCTCTCTGGACTGGCTCACTGTGCTAGTGGGTGCTTACACGGTGCCTACCGCTGCCCACAGTCTGCCCCTCGCGTTGTTGCCCAAGTTGTCCTGCTCGGCAGCCAGATCCTCGGAAAGGCCTTTGTCCAGGCGTGGAGGCAAGCAGCGCGCAGTGCGTACACTCTCTTGCACCTACTAAACGACTTTCTACTGACCCGCTGTGTCACCCGCTGCAGACGCGCGTTCGCCCGCCGCCGAGGCAGCGGCAGGAGGAGCACGAGGCGGCAACGTCGACGCCCTCACCCGCAACATGGGCATGACCCTCGACGAGGCCGCCAACATCCTCAACGTCAAGCGCGCCGGCATCCAGGCCGCAGAGGAGACCGAACTCCAGCAGATGCTCAAGGTCCGCTCTCCCTCTCTCTCCCTTCTTCCGGTGGTCTGGAGAGGCCTTTCCTGCGCCTCTCTGGCTTGCGGTGGTAGCCATAGACGTAGCGAGCTGACCCACGTCCCCCTTCCGCAGAACTTTGACCACCTTTTCACCGCCAATGCCCCGCTCACCGCCGAGGGCAAGCCGCACTCGTCGCACTACCTCCAGTCCAAGGTCGTCCGCGCCAAGGAGCGGATAGAGGCCGAGATGAAGGGCGCCATGAAAGGCGCCGCGGGCGAGGGCGCAGCGGCGGCCGAGGGAGGAGCGTCGGCGGCGGCACCGGGAGAAGCGGCGGCGGGCAAGGCGCCCGGGGCCGGGCAGCAACCGCCTCAAGCATGAGCAGGCGCGCTCGGCGGGTAGGTGTGAGGAGGCATCGAGCGGCGGGATAGACGGGTCGCTGGTGAGCTAGAGGGAGGTGGGGCGGTTCGTTTTCGTTCGTTTCCTGTACTTGTACCCGTCTCCCTCCTCGCCGTATACCTCCCTTCCCCCGTGGGAAGGCTTTGCAACATCTCATCTCGCAGCATCTCGGCGCTCGCTTATGGGACTGACCGGAGACAGAAGACGCGGATAAGTTGGTTTTTCGTATGCGCTATGAACAGTTCCTTCTCCCTCTCGCCTCACTCCGCCGGCTCACCGCACCGGCAGCGCCCCGAACCTCCATCCCGCCCCGCCTTTCAGCTCCTCGCCCGCGGCTTCTCCCGCTGCGCCCACCGCGCTGAACAGCCCGACGAGCGCCTCCTTGACCGCCTTCTGCGGCTTGGCGCCGCCGGCGGACGAGTACAGCGAGAGGAGCGAGAGCTCGCGCGCATGCGAAGTGTGGTGCCCGAGAGCAGAGTCGAGGAGGGTCGGGAAAGAGGGCGAGGGCTGCGCAGGCGCAGGGGAGGAAAGGGTCAGTTCCGCTTCGGCGGGTCAGAGGAGGGGTCACGGGGACGCACGTTCTTGGGCGCGGACGACCCGAGCGCGAGGACGAGCACGTTGCGGTACTTTTGGTCGTCCTTGCGCATCCCGCTCCCGCCCTCCTTCTCATGCAGCAACTCGCCGACCGCCTTGCCGGCATCCCACCACTTCTCGGCGTCCCACCCGCCGTTGTCCTTGCCCAGCACGGGCAGCAGGACCTGCACGACGTCCGTCTCGGGGTCGAGCTTGAGCTCGCTCAGGACCTTGGCGGCAGCAGGCGTAAGGGAGGCGAGCGCGGAGCCGGCAGCGGCCACGCCGGTCGGGCCGTGGTGCGCGAAGCGCTTGAGGAGCGCTTGGGCGATGGTAGGGGAAGAAGGGTAGGAGTAGTGCGGTGCCGAGTCGGTCGAGAGGGTGGACGAGGTCGATACGAGGAGGTGCCCGGTCGAGGTGCGGTGCGGCGCGAAGAGGATGAGCGTCTTGGGCTCGAGGGCGTCGATCTCCTGGGCGAGGTAGGAGAGGTCCGAGGCGTCTGGGGGGCGGAGAAGGGGTCAGCTTTGAGGGAGAGAAGGGGGGAAAGTGTGAGCGAAACGCACCCTGCTCGACAAAGTAGACGGGGAGGACGTCCTTGACCTGGTTCTCCGGTCCAGCGTGCTCGGCCCTGCGCTCGACCTCGCGGAGTTGGCGCTTGTACTCCTTCTCCATCTCCTTGCCGCCGTCCTTGCTGCCGAACCTCAGCTGCTGCTCGATCTCGGCCTCCCACTTGGCCTCTTGCGAGTGGGCGTAGTCGGCAGCGATGGGGACGCTGGCCTGGAAGCGGTGGAAGGGCCCGGTCCAGCGCTTGCCCGAGGGGGTGTTGAGCGAGTGGGAGGGGAGGAAGGGGAGGCGGTCTGCGATGGCGGCGGGGAGGTAGGAGGGGAGGCGCGGGTAGAAGGCGGAGAGGATGCCGAGGAGTACGCCCCAGAAGACGAGTCTGAAGCTGCCGGGCATGGCTGCGGTCTGCTGGGTCGAGGAGGGGGAGGTGGGGAGGAAAGAGGTCAGCCGGTGGTCCGGGTGTGTAGGGTGCTGTGAGTAGCTTTGAGTGCATGGTCTGGTGCTCGTGTCGGTGCGTACGTGTGCCCCGGTGTGCCTGCTGCACCTCGCCAGCCTCGTCGCCGTCGCCTTGCTGCTCCACCTCGCCGACAATAGCCTCGTTCTGCCCCGCAGCTGCTGGCGCCTCGCGTTTCGAGCGGTACATACGAGTCGGAGGGGTCGCGCACCTGACGGAGCTGTGTCGGCCGGGTGGGAGCGAGTCGGAGGCGATGAGGTCGAGTGAAGGTCGGGAAGGACGATGGAGAGAGGCGGGCGGGGTGGCGCTCCGTCAGCGGGTCGAAGAGGGTCTTGTAAGGCGGTCTGTGAGCGGTACGAGCGGGTCTGAGCACTGTGAGGCGAGGGGAGCAGGTCGAGGTTGCTCGTCGCGTCTCTGTCCCTCCGTCTCTCCCGCTCGCTTTGCTGCTGCTCTATTCGCTGCATTAAGCACCGCAGCAGTCTCCACTCCGGCGACCCGCTCATCCGACACCACCCCCTCTCTTCGCCCCACCCGTTCTCTCGCTCTGCCGCCTCTCACCACCGCCTTGCGATGCTCCCGTCGTCTGCGGATGCGGCGCAGCCGCCGGGACAGTGGTAGAGTACTGCGTTAAGCTCCCGGGAAGCGGCAGGGCAAGCCTGCGAGCCGGCAGGGGATCGGGTCGCCTGCGAAGTTGGCGACAAGCTGATCGTCCTGCGACGCTGTGAGGGCGCTCTTGGCCGTTTCTGCTGGTCTGAACAGCGCCGTCACAGAGACCTGTACGCACTCTGCCTCTTCCCCCAGCTCCTTGTGGCTGGCCTTGCTTCTGTCCCTCGCTTGCTTTTCTTTCCATTCTATAGTGATTTTCGCTCCGGTCGACCCCTAGTTAGGGGTCCCTGGTTAGGGGTCTCTCCACCCTAACCCCCAGTTAGGGTCCGTTTTTTTGTAGAAACAGTGAATACCCTGGATAGGGCAGAGTTCGACCTGCTCGAAACCACTGTACATACAGGGTCACGAGCTCCCTTTTCCGCTTCTAAGCGCTTTCTTGTGTAAAACAGCTCGTCTAGCGCGTGGCAGCTCGTGAACAAGACCATGGATCCCATCGCTTCCTTTGCTTGGGGCTCGCCTTTCGTTCTTTCCTCTTCCTCTCTTCTCTCCTCAACTCGAGGTCACAAACTCGTCCTCGTTGCCCGTCAAGCGTAGGGAGAAAAGCCTTGTATGTACAGGTCAAAAGCTGAGGGAGCATGTGTCAGCGAGATGAAGAGGAAAGGGAAAAGGAGAAAAGCTCGCACCTCACCTACCCCTCGTTCTCCTCTGCCTGCTTTCTCTCCTCCTCCTCGCGCCGCATGTCGTTCAAACTTGTCACCGACCCCAGCGCCAACCCAAACAAGTCCGTCATCTTCTGCGTGAGCCCCTCGGTTGTTTCGGGCACGCCGCCCTCGATGTAGCCCGTGAGGGGATTGGGCACCGGGGCGGGCGGCGGTGGCGGGACGGGGTCGTCGGGCGAGAAAGTCGAGACGGAGGGGTTGTTGACTGCGGAGATCGAAGTTAGTGAAAGAAAACACGAGAGAAAGGGAAAAGAAAAAGACAAGGCGCACTGAACCTCACCTGCCTCGGCCCACCACGCCTCGTCTCCCCGTCCTCCTCAAACCCCGTACCCGTCTCGCGCCAGAGCTGAAGTTCGGGCGGTGGAGTCATGGCGCGCGGCATGAACGCGTTGTTGAAGCTCGATGGGAAGAAAGGGTCCTCCTCGGGCGAGTCGGGCGGGCGCTGCGTCGGCGGGTGGGGGAAGAGGGGTTGCGGCGTTGGTGGGTTGACGCCAGAAGGGAGAGGGGGGAATGAGGGCGAGGTGTAGGGGCTGTAGAGGGCGGAAGGGCGGAAGGTGATTGAAGAGGAGGCGGAAGAAGCTGCAGTCGACTGGGGGAAAGAGGTCGACGAGGTGCGATGGGTAGAGCGGCGGGACATGGGGGTGATATTCTGCACGAGGCAAAGACAAGTCAGCTTGACCGAGTCGAAAAGAGGACGAGGTGCTCGACTTGCGGCGGAAAAAGGAGAGGGGGAAGAGAGAGCGAGGCGCACCTTGGAGTTGCTCGGTTGTTGTTTGAGGGTAGGGGCACGGCCTTGAAGAGTGATGTTCTTGCAGTAGAAGCGGAAGCTGAGCAAGAGCAGTTGAAGAGGCGAAGTGAAGGAGGGAAAAGGAGAAGGGGCTCGGCGCAACCTGGGCGGCGCCTCGCGCTTGACCACTGTACGTACAAAAGAGCAGCAGCGGACCTTGCTTGTGAAGCCGTCACTGTACAAACAGTGCTCTCAAATGGACGTGCAAGTGAGGCGAGAGTAAGTCGTCGAGGTGAGAGTCGAGGAGGAGAGGAGAGGTGAGGCGAGCTCTTAGGTCACTGTATGTACAGAGGTCAGTGGACAGTGAAGGTTGTGGAGGGGGCACTGTACGTACAGGTAGGGTTAGGTTAGGTTAGGTTAGGTTAGGTTAGGTTAGGTTAGGTTAGGTTAGGTTAGGTTAGGTTAGGTTAGGTTAGGTTAGGTTAGGTTAG
>JAQJIZ010000031.1:0-119299 GCA_029873605.1 Rhodosporidiobolus sp. SP3-3/4
GCTTGCAGGGTGGAGGGAACGGCGAGGCGGTCGAGATGGAGGGCGTGCTGGTAGTATGAGACGACGTGTGGAGAAAGACACTCGAGCCTGTATCTCTCTTCTTCCTACTTCCGCCATTCCCGTATTTGCTGTAGATCCGCACCATGCTGTTGTATCTGGTCCTTGCATTTGAGCACTCGCACACTTCCTGCTTCATCCGGGGAAAGCCTGAGGCGGAAGACATAACGAAGGCAGCGTTACAAGGGGAGGAAAAGCACAACAACACAACAACCCCCTTCGAGTTCACCCTTTCCCGCAATCACCCTCGCCCTTCCTCTCCTTCATGCGCTCTTCCGCCTGCTTACTCAGACCACTCTCCTTCTTGCCCGCCTTCTTCGCGCTGTCCTCCTGTATGGCTGCTCCCCTCTGTTCCTGCTCCGCGCTCGACCCGCTTGGCTGGCCCTCTTCGTGGTCCTTGCTCGACCCGACGGCTTGCTGGGCCAGGCGCTCGAGCTTGGAGAGTTTGGCTTGGAGGCTGCGGAGGTCTGCGAAACGAACCATGAGGTCAGAGGGGAGGACAGAGGATTGGGGGTCCAGCAGCAGTGCGCCTGTCCAGATACAAGGGGAAGAGCGAGACGAACAGATGAATTGCTTGAAGTCGGGGTCGTTCTCGACCTCCTCGCGGCTGCGACGAGAGAAACCCTCCTTATCTGTGGGAGAAAAGGTGGGTAAGCTCGAGAAAGGAAGCAAACAGGGAGACAAAACGCACCCATGACCCTCCGGACGACGTGGTCAAGGTGTCGCGCCTTGGTATCGCCATCATTGACGATGAGGTGGTCGAGGTGCTTTTTGACGTCGTCGAGGAGGTCGAGCAGTTCGAGCCCGATGCTGCCCTCCTTCGAGGCAGTCGACCTCGCTTCTCCCGTCTCATCCGGGTGGGCAGCAATTGAAGGGGCGGAAGATGATCTGGAAGGGGGGTCGGGTAAAGCGTCCGAGACGCAGCGGTCGAGGTCCTTCTCCGCTGACGGGGAGCCCTTGAGACGGAGGAGGATGCGGCGGAACCATGGATGCTGGAAGGTCTCCTCTGCACAAGATATGCTGGTGAGAAGGCGAAAAGTTGGAGGAGAAATAAAGAAGCTAACTGAACCGCTGGCTGTAGGCGTCGGCGAGCACGGAGAAGAAGACGGTGAGAATGCCGGCACCGAGGAGGGCCCAGACGCTGGGAAGGGAGAGAACGTTCAGCGCGTGTGGACCGCCAGAAACTTTGAGGCTGCCGGCTTTGCGAGGCGACGAGATATAAGAAGGAGGAACGCACCAAAAGAAAGCCCTTCCGCCCTGCGTCTCTGGTGCGTAATCACCATATCCAATGGAGGAGAAGCTGGTGAAGCCGAAGTAGAAGGCGATCCAGAACGACCAGCCTTCGAGGCGCATGAAGACGGCGGCGCCGACGAGCCAGAAGACGAGGAAGAGGGTGAACGAGACCAACGCCTCCGACCGGGTCTCGCGGTTGCGCTCGTGGCGGAGCTCGTTAATCGCGTCCTCGAAGCGGTGCTCAGATCCGCCGTCCTTCTCGCCGAGTCCGTCGTCGTCCTGTTCTTGTTCGCCAACCTCTCGGTTCTGCTCGTCCTCCTGCTGCGCGCGGGTGTGCAGCAGACCGCATGTGACGAAGGCGAGAACGTGGGAGATCAAGCCGGGTTTCTTCGTGCGCCTGCGGATGCGCTGGACAATGAAGCGTTCTTGCGACTTGTACCTGCGGACGCTGCGTCAGTCGACGTGCATAACGGAGAAGGCGAGAGAGAACGTACTCCTCCTGCATCGCCTCGAGCGCGGTGGCCCGAGTGAACGCAACGACGAGGGCGAAAGACAGGATTCCGACCGTGTTGAAGAAGATTGAGAAGATTTGGGAACCGGTTGTTGTCGCGGTCAAATCGCCGAATCCCGTCGTGATCACGCTTTGGATGACAAAGTAGACGGCATCGAGGAAGGTGAGGCCGATGAGATACCTGCAACGCGGCGTCAGAACCGGCCGATGGAAGAACAGGAAGGAGACACACTTGTTCGCCACACTTCCGACAAGCACAATTGCGACGAAGATGTCGAACGCGATGATGAGCGAGCGCTGCTTGCCCGAGACGCCAGTTCCGCCGTGAGTGTACCACGAGGTGAGGAATCCGTCGACGAGAAGTAGGCCGACGACGACGAAAGCCACGGCTGCGCTGGCTGTTGTCAGCCAGAAGGCGGTAGAGAGGACGTAGCCGTCGGGCTGGGCGTGCTGGACTGCGAAAATCGTGAGGGCCACGACGTTGACGACGATGTGGAGGGAAAGAAGAGAGATTGTCGAGAGGGTGAAGAGGCGCTGAGGGGGAACAAGGGTCAGGCGATCCCCCAGGGGCTCGGGAGGAAGGTACACACCGAGTGGTTGTCGATGAGGCGGAAGATGATCTGGGTGTTGGCCAGAAGAGCGAGAGCGAGGGTAATCGACCCGGCCGCGACGATGAGAGGCGGGTCCGGCTTGCTCTCGACGATCTGGCCCGACGCATCGCGCTTGACGTACCACTGCGCAGGGAGAGAATCAGGACTTGGAGCGGAAGAAAGAGGAGGAAGGACGCACATGTTCCGAAAGAGCGGGAGCGCTGAACAGCCCGCACAGCGGCGACAGCAGCTGCGCTGTCAAGCTCGCGAAGCGCCTCACGACCTTCTCCCTGCGCTCCTCTTCAGCGCGCTGGCGCTCCTCCTCTGTGCGGTAGTTGCGGCGGCGCGGGTGCCTGCGCTGGTGGACGACTTCAAGCGAGACGTGCATCGTGGGAGGTGCCAGCCGGCTGGCGGGCGTCCTTAATGGTCGGATGAAGCGGGAGAGCGGTCCAGGCAAGCGTAGAAGCGGAAGCAGAGCCGCAAACGCGCTCCTCGAGGGCGATGGAGCGAGCGCGTCACCGCGACTGCGCGCCGGTGGAGGGGTGCTGGAGAAGCTAGCGAGGGAGTCAGAGCGCGAAGAGCGGCTGCAGGGCGAAGGAGCGGAACGAAGGTGAGGCGAAGAGGGAGAGAGGGAAGAGGAAGAAGGGCGAGTGAAGATGGTGACTTTTCTTGGCGGCGATGAAAGTAGTTCTTACCTCTTTCGACTGCCTTTCTCGAGCGAGGACAATCTAAGCCAGTGCTGAGAGCGAAGGGAACCTTTTGCGCATCGCAAGCTACTCACGCTCGACCCGACGCCCTCACTGGCCGTTTTCTCGCTTCCACCCCTCGACGTAGTCCTTCCCGTAGTCCATGAGCAGCTCCGTCCCGGCGTCGAGAGCGTGCTTGGCGTCTTTGTGAGGGGGCATGTCAGCTTTCCGCCATCAAGATGAGGGGGCAAAGCGGAAAGAACGGGAGGAAAGCACGCACAGATGGCGATCTGGTGCGTGCCTTGGACGTAGCGGACTGCGCGGACAAGCATGAGGGTCAGAGCTGCTCCAATGGGTAGGCAGAAGGGGGAAACAGCGCACTCCGGACGTCGACGTTGGCATGTTCGGCGTCGGCCGTCCCGTTGATGAAGCGCATGAGCGAGCCAAAGAGCTGCGAGTCGACGACGTGGCCGGACGAGTCCGCTTCGACTTCGAACCAATAGGACTGCGGGACGGGACGCAAGGGTCAGCCGGGATAATGAGACGGAGAGGAAGAGGAAGACTGACCATGGGCTGGCTGCCGAGCAATGCCCTGTTCCGCGAAACGAAACAGTGACGAATGGATACACTGAAGCGAAAAGGAGCACGCACGCGGCCCACTGTGCGCCCGGCTTCGGGTTGTAGTGCTCGAACTCGAGGTACTCTCCGCCGTAGGTCCCGATGAACTCGTCTTCTTCCGCAGCCTCGAGGAGGATGATCCTGCCAGAGAGTACAAGCCTCAGCACGCCGCTCGGGAAAGAGAAAAAAGGGAGAAGGGAAGCGCCGCACCCGTAGCCAGAGTTGCGGATCTTGCTCTCGACAATCTGGACCTGCTTCTGCTGCCCGAGTCGGATACCGGAATTGAGGCAGGTCTCTGCGAAGAGCAAGCAGTGAGCGTACTGAAGAGAAGAAGGGAGAGGGGAAGGTATCGTGGACGTACCGTTCGTGCAGCCGCAGATGTCCGGATCGCACTCGCGGTTCTGGTCCCGGCAGATGCAGTCGATGCACTTCGAGTCGCGACACCCACGGAACCGACGAGAGCCTACGATGGAAGTGGAGGTGAATTCGAGCGCGAGGAGCGAGAAGGAGCAAGAGGGAAAGGCAGAGAACCCACATGAAGAAGGGCAACCACAGTACTTGTCGCACCACGTCCTCCGCGTCGAGCACGTACAGCTCGCATCGTCGCTACAGTCGCCGTCGCAGTTGCAGGGCTCGTAGCCGAGCGACGAGCCGGGGAGAAACTTCGGCTTGTGCTTGTGCTTGTGCTTCTGCTTCGGCCTCCCCTGGCTGGTGGACTCGGCAGCGGCGCCTGGAGGACGGTAGCGGAAGATGTTGTCCTGCGGGCAGAAGACGCTCAGTACTGGGTTCAGAAAGGAGGGAAAGGGAATGAGATCAACCTCGGCAACGGGTTGCTGCAGGATGAGGCTTGCGGCGCAGGGGTCGAGAGATGGCAGTTCGAGGGCTCTGATCTGCGAGACGAGAAGGTCCAGTTCGGGAGAGCGCTCGCTGTGCTGCGGCTGAAGAGAGAAGTGTCAGTCCCGCCGCGATCAAGAGTTCGGGAGAAAGCGCACCTTGGGGATGTTCAGGCAAGTGGGAGAGCCGCAGAACAAGCAGGCGCCCTCTTCAGGCGGTTTCCGAGCCTTGAACGTCGTGGGGACGTTGTACGCCGCCATCGAGTCGGCAGGATCTGTGGGAAGAGGGGATGATCAGGGAATGAGGGTGAGGAGCGAAAGAGGCGAGAAGGGCACGCACCGCCATGCACGGTACAGTAGAGCGCCCCACAGAACTGACACGGCTCGGGAGTTGGAGACCTGCGCAGATGGAAGCGTTAGGGGGTTCTCGCTTCGTTAAGACGGGCGAGGACGATCGACACGAACAGCGAGAAGAGGGGCTCGCCACCGGTTTGCTTCCACCTGTTGCAGATCAGTCAGTTCGCTCAGCGCTATTCTTGAAGAGCGGAGAGATGAAGGACGTACCGCTCGTTCGCCAACCAAGCCGACACCCCCGTCCTCGTCTCAAACACCCGCATCGCCCTCCTCGCAACCTCACTCCCCTCGCCCTCGCCCTCGCCCTCGCCTTCGCCGCCAAACAGCTCGAGCGCGAACGCGCCCGTGTCCGGGTCGAAGCTGCTCGCGCGCGCGGCGGGGCTGGAGCGCGCTGCGGTTTCGAGGGCGGCGAGGCGGGAGGAGGTTAGGGAGAGGGACTTGAGGAGGTGCCGGAGGGAGAAGAAGTCGCGGTGGACGCCTACGGGCAAGATCTGGTCAAGATGGCGGCCTGAAGAGCAAAGTGGGGGGAAGAGCGACGAACGGCCGACATCGGGCGGACTGAACGCCTCGTGCTGCACCCACCTTGTCCTCCTGTGCTCCTCCTCGGCCTCCTTCGCGCCTTCCTCGTCATCCGACTGCGGGTCGTAGCTTAGCACAGCCTCGGCCGCCGTCGCGACCTCGCGGGTCTGTTCAGCGTCGGTGAGGGCCGAAGGAATGGGCGGGAACGTCGTGAGAGGGCCGGAGTCGAAGGGAAGGGCGCGGGGGTGGAAGGACGTGTAGGTGTAGGAGGGTACCGGAGCGAAGCGCGGGACGCGTTCGGCGGGTAGCGGGGCGGAAGAGTGGTCGAGACCGGGTATGAGGGAGGCGGGTGCCGGTGCCGAGTCGAAGGTGGAGAGAAAGGGCTCGACCGAGGTAGAGGATGCTTCGAGAGCGACGTAGTACTGAGCAAGAGAGCATGAGGCGGTCAACTTGGAATTTGAAGTGAAGGAAAGGGAAGAAGCGGCAACGCAACGCACCTCATGCTGCTCCACCACTTCCTCCCTCCACTCCCGCTCCTGCTTCCTCAGCTCGTCCTCGAGTATCTCGCGCATCTCCACCTCGTCAAGTTGGTCCTCGACCTCGTCATCCGCCTCGCCGTGGTACCCTGACCCAAGAGGCTGATCGAGCGCCCCTGCCGCCCAGCTCACGCTGACCTCCGCCATCGCTGACGCAGCGACATGCTGCTCTCCCTGTGTCGGCACCCTCGACTCCTGCGCCCGAAGCTTGACCGTCCCCTCGCCCTTCCTGCGGATCCTCCCGCTCTTCGTAAGCGAGAGGTGCCCAACATACGCTGGCTCAGCAACATGCGGCGTTTCGTCCTCGTCTGCAGAGGCTGCTTCGGAAAGGGAGAGGCGGAGGAGGACTTCGCAGGGCGGTTGGCGGGCGGGAAGGGGAGAGAAGAGGGGGACGAAGGGCGGGAAGGACGGGAGGCTCGTTCCGAGGAGAGTGAACGGTCCATCTGAGGAAGAAGGGAGGGCCAAGAGGCGCGGAAGGGGGATCTCGGACGAAACGGCGGGGAGGGCGTCCTTGGCGGAGAGAGTGAGGGAGCGGAAGGTTATCGAGGCTTCGAGGGTAGGGCGGGTGAAAGGCACGGCTTGGAGCGAGAGGCGGATCTGCTCGAGCCGAAGGGTGATTGAGAAGGGGTAGGGACTAAGGAAGAGTGCGGGTAAGTGGACGAGGAGAAGAAAGAAAAGAAGAAAACGCACAGGTCGTCCAGCATCAGCTCCTTCTGCTTCGCCGTTCTCCGCTGCCTCCGCATCGAGACGTCACCACCCGCTCTCGGCGTTGCTCTCAACGGCTTCTTCTCCCCCTCGTCGTCGTCTTCGACTTTGACCTTCGTCAACCTCACACTCCTCGCCGCCGGCCGTGCCCCAACGCTCCTCCCTCCTGTGCCTGAAGCCGTCTTCCTCGCCGCCAGGAAGCCTCTCGCACCGCCCCCGGCAGCCTGAGGAGGAGGCGCCGGCGAAGCAGGGCTGCACGACCTCTCCTGCGCTTCCGTCGCCGCATCACCAGGCGGAGGGGAGTCCGAGTCGGCGCGGAGCGGGGCCTGGTCGATCTGGAGAGGCGAAGAAGACCGCGTGGACGAGTCGGAGAGGGTGAGGTGGGCGGGGTTGGGCAGGCCAGGGTCCGAGTCGCTCGAGAGGACGATGGGCGAGGGTGGCATGGTGGGAGAGCCGCGCAAGCCGTGGGTCAGCGGCGTCTGAGGTGTGTGCAGAGGGGCACCCACGAAGCTGCTAGCCCTGCTGTGCCCTATTGCAGCTGTTCGTCCCGCTCGTCCTCCTCGAGACCTGAGGAAGGGAACTTGGCAAGGCGAGCGGCGATGAAGACGCGGGCGGTCCGTTGCACTCCGGTGGCGCTGGGTTGTGGAGACGCAGACGTGCTCGGACGCTCCGAGCGAGAAGAGCGGAACGTACAAGGTCAGGAAGTGCGAACGACACTCTCGAGTTCTCGCCGCTCGCCTCAACGCTCAGATCGGCTTAGCGCTGTGTTCATGCGCTCCCGAAACGCGCTTCCTTAATGCTGAGCATCTCTCTCGCTTGCCCCGAACCCCCGGCCGCCTCATCTCGTCAGGTTCAGCGACTCTTCCTCCTTGCGCTCGTCAACAGCCGCTACGCTTTCAGGTGCGTTTCTTCCTCGCTCACGAGCTCCCAGGAGCGTCTACTACTCACCCCGCCCTTGTCAGGCTTGTTCTCCCTTGCGCTGAATTCGCAAAACCCGTGCATTTCCTCTTTCCTCCTACGCTTCCCCCCTCTCCCTCCTCCCCCCTTGCACCTCCCGCTCAGAGGTACCCCGCGTACCTCGCACTATGCGCCCCGTACCGCTCCGCCGCCGCCGCAAAGTCACCGTACGAGCCGTACGAGCCGTACGAGCCGTGGACGAGCGAGTCGTGCTCGAGGCCGGCGCTGGAGGGGTCGAACGAGGACGAAAGGGCGGTGGTGAAGTCGCGGTGGGCTGTCACACAGTGCGACGAATCCGTAAGGGGCAAGAAGGGCAAGGAGGGAGGAAGGGAGGCGCACCTTGCGCCGCCGCCGAGAACGCCCTGCCGACCTTCCTTGCCCAGCGCTTCTTCCTCGTTTCCGGCTCCCTCTCAGGCCCGCCCTCCCTTTCCGCCTCTTCCTCCACGCGCACCGTCTCACGCTCGTCGACTTCGTCGGCAAGGAGGGAGTAGAAGCCCGAGTCGGGCCGCGAGGAGGCGCGGCCGGAGGAGGGGGTGGAAGAGGTGGATGGGCGGGGGTCGAGACTGGCCCATGGGCGGCTGTGCGAGGAGGGCAGGAAGGGGGACGGGAGGAGATGCTCGTCGGCGAAGCGGGAGTAGGTCGGCGCTGCCGCCGTTTCGGAGGGGAAACAAGACGAGGACTGGCGGGGGGGAAAGAGCGAGTCGTAGCTCGGCGGCGGTGCGGAGGACTCGGTCGGCTCGGCGGCGGGGTCCTCGAGGTGAGAGGTAGACGCGCGCGGCGTAGCCGAGGCGGGCAGGTCGACCGGCCCCAAGAATGCGACCTCCCTTCCTCCCCCTCGCTCGTCCCGCTCTGGTTCGTGCTGCTCCTCCCTCGCCCCAAGCCCAAGCCCGAGCATCCTCCGCCTCCTCCTCTTCTTCTTCTCCTTCCCGTCCGCCAACCTGCGCGGCTGGTACGCAAGGTGCGGCATCTGCGTGCGCGCGATGAACGCTTCGGGGTCCTCGACGGGCCCGAGGAGCGGGTGCGACAGCTGCTGGAGGAAGGCCGAGAGGGGGTCCATCGCTGGCTTAGCCGTGCTGTCAGCGTAGCGAGTGAAGTGGAGGAAGAAGAGAGAGCGGGATGAGCGGGAAGAGCGAGGAGAACGGGATCGGACGTCCGAGAGGGGGAGGAAAAGAGCGGCGTTTGAGCGGGGAGAGGCGCCGAGTGCGAGGGGCGAGGGGTAAGAGCGGTTGAAGCAGCCGAGACCGCTGGATGAGCGGGAGAGGGTGTGGGAAGAGGAAAAAGGGGGAAAGAAGATTGCTCTCGCGAGGCCAGTATGATCAAACAAGCGCTTCTTTTCACCGCCCGGAACACAGAGGAACGAGAAAGGGAATGGGCTGCAAGCGGGACTAAGTAGAACGGAAGAGGGGGAGGTAAAAGGAGGCGAGGAACAAGGCGGCCTTCTCAGGCTCAGGCGATGCTGCCATTGCCGTAGCGCGGGCGGGGCTTGAAGGGCCAGTAGAGGGCGCGGACCACTGTGCGAGAGAGCGAAGAGAGTGTCAATTCCCCGCGAGCAGAGAAGCCAGCGAGCGGCAGGACCCCCTTGCGAGCGAGAAAACGGGGAGAAGGAAACGCACCTCTCGAGTCGGCGACAGCGCGCTTGACACGCTTGGTCTTCTTCGGGTGGTGATGCTTGGTCTGAAGACGCCAATAGCATCCATCAGCGCCCTCTCTCTGAAGAGACTGGAGCAAGGAGAAGAAAAAGGCGACCTCGGCGCACCATGTGCCTGTCGAGGCTCGACGGGCTCCCCATCGCGGCGGTGCACACGGGGCAGACGCTCCTCGGGTCGCCGGTGAGCGGATCGCGCGGCGCGGGGAGCGTGAGGGTGTGCACGCGCTCGAGGGGGGTGTTGGAGCTGGGCGGGAGGGGGACGGGGAGCGGGGGCGGGGGCGAGGTGGTCATGCTGCGCTGGCAGGGAGAGTCAGCGTGGAAGAGAGAGAGAGAGAAAGGGGGCGGACGTGGGACGAGATGAGGAAGCGCCGAGGGAGGGGAGAGAGGAAGCCGAGGAGGAGCGGGAGTGCGAGAAGTGGCCAGCCTGGCCCAGGGACCAGCTCAGCAGCTCCGGCGCACGTACGAAAGGGTGATCTGCAGTCTCCCTGACTCTCCCCGAGCATGAGGAGGGAGAGCGGAGGCGAGTTGAGCGAGAAGAAGCGGAAGCGGGAGGCAGAGCGAGCAACACCTTGGAGCGCTCAGAGACTGCTTGTCGTGCTCTATCTGTATGCTGAACCCCTTCTGAGCCCACCTAGAGCTCTCCAGGCGGGTGAGCGGGTCATGGTCGGTGCCAACTCGTCGTCGTCGCTTCGCTCGCTCTTCCAACTCCTTCCCAGGCTCCTACTGGCTCAGAATGGTCCGTCCATTCTTTCTCCACTCTACGTATCCTGCTGACCTCCCACTGCACCTTGCAGTCCTCCCCCTCGACCCAACCCCCCTCCGCTCCTCCCGAAGTCGAGTCGACCCTCTCCCGCCTCACCGCCCACCCCAGTGCGTCCCTCTCCTCCTTCCCAAGCTATCTCCCCAACGCGCAGGCTGACCCGCCCACGCCACGAAAACCGCAGACGTCCCGGGCGTCCTCATCCTCAGCCGCCCGCAGGGGCTCATCCTCCGCTCCGCCGGAGCCCTGTTTGCGCTCCCTCCCTCGGCGGCTCTTCCCGCCTCTTCAGCTGCAGTGGACGACGGCGCACCCGCGGGCGCCGGAGGTGGAATTGGGGAGGCGAAGGAGGGCGAGAAGCTTCCGGTCGTGAATGGCGAGACGGCGCGGCGGTACGCTGGTGCGGCGGTCAGGCTGGTCGAGGCGGTTGGGGAGGAGGTTGGCGGGCTGGCGGGCGAGGGCGAGCCGGTGCGTCTCTCGCTGCTTCTTACAGTCAAGGCAGAGGACTGACCCTTTTTCTTCCGAGGCGCAAAAGGACGACGTGCGGTTCTTGCGCATCAGGACGAAGCGGCACGAGTTGATGATCACGCCAGGTACGTCGATCCGCTTTTGAGTCTATAGAGCCGAAATTGACCTTTTTCTGTTCGTCTCGCAGATGAGCAGTACATCCTAGTACGCTGGTTTTTGCTCTCTCCTCCTACCGCCGTCTGCTGACCGGCCCATTCTCGCAGGTCGTCGTGCAGGACCCGACGCACTAGACCCTCGACCTTCTATACCCCCTTCCGTCGATACCCTTTCCTCCCCTCGCACTTGCAACTCGCGCATCTTCACTCTCCGAAGGCAGCGAGACTATAGACATACGAGTATGCACGCCCTCTACTGATACTGTGTGTGCTCTATACGACCCTAGCTTGCCCTGCTTCCGCCCGCTAAGCCCGCCCCTCCTCCCCTCCCCTCTTCCTCCCCATCAAGACCCCGACCTCCCACGCCACCTCGACCCTCTCGCCCTCGCCCCACCCCGCGTCCCTCAACCTCCCGACAAACACCTCGACGCAGTCCCCCGGCCTTGCCTCGCCCGTCGCCTCCTCCCCCCGCACCGCGCCCGCGCCCGGCGCGTGCCGCTCGTTGTACGTGTGCGCGGCGCTCCAGGTGCGCAGGTACGCCGCGAGCTCGGGGAGCGTCCACGAGTGCGTGAGGAGGAGGGAGTGGTGCACCGCGAGCTGGCGGGAGGCGTCGAGGTGCGCCGGAGGGGAAGGGGAGGGCGAGCGCGACGTCGAGGTGGCGGCGAGCCGCGCGGCGCCGTTCATTGGCTTCTTCTGCGCAGCGGATTGAGCGGAAGCGAGCTGCGCGACGGCCAGCGGGGGCGGCACCCCGCCGTCGCGGAGGAAGAACGCGCGGCGGAAGCTCTGCTCGTCAAAGGCAGCGGCGTACTCATTGCCGGCGAGGGGCAGGGGCTGGGCGTCGCCGTTCACTGCTGGGGCTGGGGCGGGCGCGGATGGCGGAGGCGGGGAGGGCGAAGAGGCGGCACGCTGAGAGGCGGCGGTCGAGGGGAAGGGGAAGGGCGTGAGGAGGGCTTCGACGATCGAGCGGCCGGGTTGCTCCCAGTAGGCACCTGTGTGAGGTCGGACGGGTCAGAGGAGGCGGAAAGGGATGACAGAGAACGGACGGCCCAGGGAAGAAAAGACGCACCGAGAGTGCCCGCAGAGTATTGCGGCACGAGCTGGCTCAGCTCTGGCCGCTGCGGGAAGAACATCTCGCCGTAGCCCTGTCGTCCGTTCCTGTCAGTCGAACCGAAGACAGAGAGAGGAAGACACAGGCGGAAGAGCGCACCCAGAAAGCAAACGCCCCGCCGGGCTTGAGGACCCGCGCGAGCTCCTTGTACGTTGCAGGCGCGTCAAACCAGTGCGCGGCCTGGCCCGCGATCGCCAGATCGACGCTCTCGTCCTCGACGACGCCCTCGAGCCTGTCCGCGCGGGCCTGCTCGAAGCTCCACTCGACCGTGCCCTTGTCGCCCGCCTCGCCGAGCTCGCCCTTGTCCCGCTTCTGGGCGAGGATCGACCGCGCGGTGTCGACCATGCGCTGGGAGGGGTCGATGCCGATGACGCGGGTGAAGGCGGCGGGGAGGAGGTGCGGCGCCCAGTCGAAGGTCGACAGGCCGGGCCCGCAGCCGAGGTCGAGGAGCGTTCGCGGGGCGGTGTGGGCGGTGGCGGAGGGAGGCGGGAGGGCGGTGAGGATGTGGGTGAAGAGGGCGGGTGGGTAGGAGCTGTGCGAGGGGAGGGTTAGCACGAGAGGAGGAGGGTCGGTCAGAGCGAGACGTGCGGGCGGGCAGCGGCGTAGGCAACGGCGTCAAAGGACGCGCGGGAGAAGGTCGCCATCGGTAGTGTGGAGCGAGTGAGCGGGAGAGGGAGAAGCTGGAAGCGGAGTGAAGGGGAGCAGGAAGAGAGGGAAGAGCCGGCGAGGGTGGGGAGGGCATCCAGCGACTACCACCTCGGGCGAGTCTGGCTCAACTCGAGAGCACCAGCGAGAGTATTCAAGGCCCTTGAAACGCTCGCCAGGTCCGCCAGACGAGGTTGACCGGGTAGGTTGCGCTCCGCCTCGTGCCGATTTGCTCCTTGCCCTCTTTCTCCTCTCCCGCTCCCGCATCTCAAACCATGCTCCGCTCGACCGCATCAGCAGTCTGCACGGGCACCCGCCACGCAGCCCGCACCTACTCGCGGTCGTCTGCCCCTCGTGCCGCCTCTGTCCTCCCCACACCGCCTCAGCCTTCGAATCCGCCTCAGCAACCCCAACAACAGCCGCAAGCACCTGCAGAAGACGACCTCAAGCCTCAACCCTTCATCCTCCGCCCCCTCTCCAAGCGCTACCAGCTCCAAACCGTCTCCCAGCCCGCCCACTCGTCCTCGACCACCCTCCACTTCGTGTCCCCCGCCGCGCCCAACCACCCGCGCACCCTCACGGTCCCCAACCTCTTCCTCCGCGATGCCTCCATCCACCCGGACCACGTCCACCCCTCGTCCCGCCAGCGCCTCTTCCGCACCTCCGACATTCCCCCCGAGGGCAAGCTCGTCGGCTACGGCGTCCACGACGTCCCCGGCCACGGCGAGTGCCTCGTCACCGAGTGGAGCACCCCGCTCGAGACCGCCAGCGTCCCCATCCAAGCGAGGAAGCTCAGCGTCGTGCCCGTCGACTACCTCGCCAGCGTCATGAAGGGCGACCCGGCGCACCGCGAGCGCGAGGGCCACCTCCCTCCCGCGCGGCCCTGGGACCGGGCGCAGCTCGCGCAGTCGCTGAAGCGGACCGAGTACGCCGCGTTCAAGGCGGACGACGCCGCGCTCAGGGAGACGCTCGACGCGCTCGTAAGGGACGGGATCGTGCTCCTCACGGGCGTGCCGACCGAGCAGAAGGAGGGGCACGACACGGAGCTCAGGCGCGTCGTTGAGCGGATTGGGAGCTTGAGGAGGACGTGGTACGGCGACTTGTGGGACGTCAAGGCCGTCGAGGGGAGCCGCAACATTGCCTACACCAACCTCGACCTCGGGCTGCATTTGGACCTTACGTGCGTCTTTTCCTTTTCGTTCTCTCCTTCCCCTTCCCAAGCTTACATGCCTACCCTCTTCTCACAGCCATTTCGACAACCCTCCACGATACCAGTTCCTCCACTCGCTCGAGAACTCGCACATCAAGGGCGGCCTGTCCTACTTCGTCGACACCTTCGCGCTCGCGGCGCACCTGCGCGAGCACGCGCCGTCGACGTTCCAAGCGCTCGCGACCGAGCGCGTCCAGTTCAGCTACCGCAACGGGCCGCACCACACGCGGTTCAAGCGGCCCACGTTCGAGCTCCGCCCGGGGAGCAGCAGCACGCTGCGCGCGGTCAACTACTCGCCGCCGTTCCAGGGCAACCTGCCGCTCGAGCAGCTGAGCCGCACGGCGGACGAGACGGTCAGCGACGATGCCGCGCGGCTGGGCGAGCTGCACGACGCGCTGCGCCACTTCGCCCGGCTGTGCGACGGCGCTGCGCCGCCTGGATCGGGCAAAGAAGCGGCAGAGAAGGAGAAGTGGCGCTGGGAGCACCAGCTCGAGCCGGGCGAGTGCGTCGTGTTTGACAACCGCCGCGTCTTGCACGCACGCACGGGGTTCGAGTTTGTCGGTGGCGATTCGAAGGAGGGTGAGGTGAGCTCCAGGTGGCTCAAGGGGGCGTACATGGACGGCGACGAGGTGTGGAGCCGGTTGAGGGTGCTTAAGGCGAAGCAGCGGGAGGAGCTGGCCGGCGGGGGGAAGAAGGGGAGGACGCTGTTTGTGTAGACTCGGCTCCTTTGTTGTCCTAGATAGCGCTCTCTCACACTCGCAACTTGCAAAGCAGTCGTTTCGGTCGCATCGTCGTGGTTGCGAGTTCATCTCTTCCGATCTCTTCCTCCCGCCAGCAACTCGCTCACTGCGATCCCCCCTTGCCTGCCTTCCTGCTCTCCCGCACCGCCCGATGCTGCGCCGCCCTCCCACCGCCTACACGCTCAAGCCTTCGGACGTGGCGGACCTGCAAGCCGCGCTCGCCGCCCACCCGCCTCACCTCTCCTCCCAGCCTTCCCACCACGACGGGGCAGCCAGCGCGCCCTCCCACCCGTCCACTTCTGCACCTTCGCACGCAGCGCCGGATGACCCAGTCGCGCGCGAGGTACGAGAGCGTCAGGAGCGCGAGGAGAGGGGGCAGCGGGAGCGCATCGTAGGCTTGGGCGGGGCGGCCGCGCCCGGGCAGTGGAGGGAGGTTGAGGCGCAGATTGTGGGCGCCGCGGCGGGGCAGAGGGGCGCTTGAGAGGCTGGAACGGCGACGAGCACGGCACTGGGTGAGGGTCGCTCAACTTTCCCTAGCTGGCGTCGGGGGGCTCAGCTGGTTCTGCTACGAGTTCCATTGACACTTCTTCTATCCCACAGCGAGTCGATGGTGCCACCGCATGACCACCTCCGCCGTCCCCTCGACTCTTTCCCGCTCCTCTTCCTCCCTTCCCTCCCTCCCCTCCCCAAGGCACCAGCACTGGCCGCCTGCGACCTCTTGCTTCTCCGCCCCGTCTTCTCCAGCACCCTCGCCGAACACGTCAAATAGGCTTTGCGATGAGCGGTGGACAGATCAACTTGAGGAGGCGGAGCGAAGACGGAGGAAGTCCGCCAGGTGCACGCCAGGCCAAAGGAGTGCAGACGAGCTGTATTGAGGAGGTCAGGTCCGAGCGGAACGAAGAAGTCTGGGTCCCGGGCGAGAGGACGCAGAGGAAAGACGGAGGGGAGGGACCCTGTCTGCTCATCCTCCCGCTTTTTCTCGGTTTCAGCTTTCGGCTGCTCAGCCCAGGCTCCCTGACTCTCTTTTTCTCTCTCTTGGTCCGCACCTCCCGTCCCTCTGCAGCGCCTACCTCCGCTCCCGCTCTCCCTCGCCCGCCCACCTCATCTCTCGCCAGACAACCTCCTCTTCTCGGTCTCCGAACCTTCCTCCGCCTCCTCTCGCCTCCCTCCTCCCCCTCGCGCCTCTCTCCCTGGCTCAGCGCGCCTCATGCTTCCCTACGTCCTGCTCGCACTTGCGGGCCTCCCACTCGCCGCCGTTGCGCAGTCTTCCACCCCATCCACCTCCTCGACCAGCGCACCGACCTCCTCCTCCAGCTCGACCTCGCTCGCCTCCACCCTCACTGGCACCATCGTCTCCGCGGCCTCATCGACGTCCTCCTCTTCCACGTCAACCTCGCTCCCGCCCGCGCCAACCGCCAACTCGACCACCTCGTCGGACCAGGATGTCCGCCTCTGGGTCACAAGCGACGGCCTGACCCAGTGCGGCGAGGCGAGCTTCGCATTCACGGCGCCGGCGGTGCCAAAGAGCTGTGGAATCTTCGTCACCAGTGCGTCCTTTCGCTCTCTAGCCCTTCTTCCGTCCATTTTCCAGGCTGACTCGCTCGCGCTGGTGAACGCGCAGATGCGAGCACCTACCTCCAGCAGATCACGCTCGGCGGGTCGTTCACGGCCCTCACCGCCGGGACGTTCAGCTGGCTCGTCGACCTGCCCGCCGGGCTGAGCGTCGAGATCCAGCTTTGTACGTCCTCCGCGTGCCCTCTCTTCTTTCTTACGCCCTGCAGCTCTGACGGGAACGACTTGAAGGGGTGACCATCAACGGCGGCGTGCAGCAGTACACGGTGCACAACCAGGTCGTCAAGGAGAGCGGGAACAACAGCTGCATCGGAACGGGGTCTGGTGCGTACTGTCCTCTTTCGTCCCAGCGAGCTATTACTGACCGACGTCGCGCGCAGGCCAAAACACCCAGAGCATCATCGAGCTCGCGTCGGCTTTGAACGGGTCGTACACCTACTCTGCGCGCGTTTCTTCTCGCTCTCACTCCTTTTCCCGACCCGAGCGAGGACTGACCAACCCGCTCCCAAGCAGCCCGTCCGCCTCCTCCACGAGCTCGAGCGACGGCATCAGCGGCGGCGGTACGCCCTCCCTCGTCCCCTCTTCGCTTCTAACCCAAACTGACTCCCATTCCTCACACAGCCATCGCGGGCGCCATCGTCGGTGCCCTCGCCGGCCTCGCCCTCCTCGTCCTCGGCGCCTACCTCGTCTACCGCCGCCGCAAGCGCTCGCTCGTCCCGCCGCCGCCCGAAGGCGAGAAGTACGCGTGGCCCGGCCAGGACCGCGCGGGCGCGGGCGGGGCGTACCCCCCTCCTGGAGTGCCGACGTATGCGCAGCAGGTCGTGCAGCAGTACAATGGGAGTGGGGTGGTGCCGTACCAGGCGAGGCCGACTGCGGCGGAACCGGTTCGTCTCTTCTCTTGTCCTCCAGCCAACTCGGCTTCCTCCCTTCCTTCCTCCCTTTCGCCTTTCACGTACTGACGAATCCCCCTCCTGCAGATGCCTTCGACCACCTCCTCCCCGCCGCCTACCTCGCCCTCGCCGGGCAACGAATTCGGCAGTCCCAACCGCCACCAAGGGCGCGGCACCGAGGGCCTCGAGGACCCGTCGACGTTCTTGTCCAGGTCGACAACCAGCGCGAGGGCGGTGCAGTGAGCGTGGTGCGCGACGAGGAGATGGACGGCGGGGTCAAGGAGGGGGGAAGAGGGACTCGGCGGGAGCGGTTTCTTCAGTTTATTCTTGCCTGTTCTTTTTCGTATCTGGGTTTGTAAGAGTAGTATTGGGCGCAGGCGGGAGAGGACTGGTGGGGTAGTCGGTTTTGTCTACGGCGACGAGCGTTTTCCTTTCGACATCCCATCGCCCGTTCTCCCTTCCTGCGCCTTCTTCGACGCCGTCGCTGTGCCTCGCGCTTCCGCTTCACTCCCTCGTCCCTTTCATTTCACCTCGCCACTCCGCCGAACGGCCCTTCACCACCTCATCGCCCGCTCCCTTTCATTCACGGACCCCGCCCCGCCGCCGAGCTCGGCCTCGACCGCCTGCGCCGCCTCCCAAGGTCCCTGAGGCGGGCTGCTTCGCTCGACTCGGGCGCTTGGAGGCGCCGAGGAAGTGCGAGGCGGTGCGGGCGAGGGGGGAGAAGAAGGGCGGGAGGAGGGGCGCGAGCGGGGGAGGTGCCGGCGAAGAGGTTCTACGACATGCGACGGTGCGGCCGTGCGACCGCGTTGGACGCTTTCCAGCCGTCTTCCGCTTGCGGAGGTAAAGCAGAAGAGGGACTGCTCGGTTTCTGAGCGGTACCGTTTTCGCGTCGCCCCCCATCTTGCGCTTTTCTTTCCCACTTCGGCCCTTCCACCGCCCCGTGCGGCAACGGTACACGCTCGAGCCCTCGAGTAGCGTCTCAGCTGCCCGACCCCAGACATGCGCGGGAAGCCTGGTGAACACCGAGGAGGCGCCGACAGGTCGAGGTGCGTTTCCCTCTTCCCCGGCGCCGCTTCCTCCTCTATCTCTCTCTCTCTTCTTTCCTCATCTCCTCTCTCGCCTTCTCTCGCAGCGTCACGCTTCACTTTCCCATCCTCTCCTCTTCGGCAGCGACACCGCCGCACTTTCGCCTTCTCTCCTTTCCGCCTTTGCGCCTCTCTCGCGCCTCCTCTTCCTGCCGCCTCCCCTCTCACGCTCCCTACCGCGTCTGTCTAGCGCCATGTCTGCCGACGCCGCCGCCGCCGCCGCCGAGCAAGCCGCCCAAGTGAGAGCCCTCGTGCACGGCATCCTGGCGCCCATTCTCATCGCCGGCTTCCTCTCCGCCCTCCTCGGCGGCATCGTCGTCGCCCTCGCGGTGCAGTACTTCACCAAGTTCCCGAATGACAAGCTCGTCTTCAAGGGCCTCGTCGGCGCGCTCACGGTCGCGGCCATCATCGATACCTTTTGCGAGTGCGCTTGGCCGTACAGGTATGCCACCGAGAACTTCATGAACCCGACTGGTCTGCTCGCGTGGCCTTGGGTGCGTCCTGCTTTCCCTCTCAGACCTCGCCCGCCCACCTCGCTCCGTTTCCTGCGGTTTTTTTTTCCTCCTCAACGTCCTGTTTCCCGACTTGCGCTGTCTCGTACTGACCGTCCCATCTGCACAGAACTACACCGAGTACCTCTTCCTCACCGCTACTGTCGTCTTGCTCTGCCAATCCTTCTTCATGTCCGTTCTTCTTTTCTTCCCAGCTCTTCTTCTTCCTGTGCTGACCCGTCCTCCTCTTCCAGCTGGCGCGTTTGGATCGTCTCGGGCCGCAAGAGCTACATCGTCACCGCTATCCAGATCATCATCGCCCTCGCCGGTGACGGTGAGCCTGGCCCGCTTTCTTCCCCTCTGCCTGCTGACTTAACGTACCCTTCTACTTCCCAGTCTGCTGCTACTACCTCGGCGGATGGTCGCTCAGCCAGTACGTCTCTTACTGCGATCCACGCTTTCCAGGAAGTCTGACATTGTCTTCCCCATTTTCCCGCCACGCAGGACCAGCCTCGGCGCTTTCAGCGAAGTTGTCGAGATCACCTACACTTGGCTCGCCTGCTGGGCGGGTATGTACCATTTTTTTCTCGCTTTCCTCGAGTGGACTGACCAGACTTTGCCCTCTTTTCAGGCGTTGACGTTCTCATCACGTTCGTTTCTGGTTGTCTTTCCGCTAACCGAGCCATACTCACTCTCGACTCCCCCGCAGGGGCTCGATGGTCTACTACCTCGCTGTTCGTCCGAAGAAGATGCACGGCTCAGACGTGATCCACCAGTCGTGCGTTTTTCTCCCCCTCTCCTCAGCTGCTTGAACCTCCTCCTTAGCTCGCCCACTCTCTCGGTTCTTCTTATCTACATACTCACCGTCTCATCGCTCCCACAGGCCGCTCACCCGCCTCGTCTACCTCTCCTTCGAGACCAACATGGTGGCCATGGCTCTCCAAATCATCACCCTCGGCACCGTCAATTACTCGCTCGGCGCTGGTAACATCTGGTATACCGTCGCAGGCTTCCTCGAGTGCGTCGCTTCATCTCTTTTCCTCCCGAGCACGCTGACCTCTTTTTTTTCTATTTCTCGCTCGCAGGGGCAAGGTCTACATCGCCTGTGTCCTCGTCACGCTTAACGCCCGCAGCTCGAGCGGCGTCGACGGCCACACGTCGCACTCGGACACGGCGAACCACACGCGCTCCAAGGGCCTCGGCGCGCGCAACTTCTCGTCGCGCAACCCCAACTCGGTCCAGGTGCACATCACGCAGGACGTCGACGTCGACGAGCACCCGGCGGGCTACGGTAGCAGTGCTGATGGTTCGTCGCCGTACGCGCTCAAGTTCGACTCGGTCCGCGACGATGCGAGCAGCGAGCTGGAGAAGGGCAGGGGGATTTACTAGGCTGTCTATGGGCTTTGTAGCTGTGCATCAGGGCTTGCGAAACGTCGCTCCTTTATCTCGTTCATCCGGAGGGTCGGCGGGAACCAAGGGGCTCTGCTCTCGCGATTCGCTCCAGCTCGAGAAAGAAAAGTCCTGGATTAGGTACAGCAAAGAGCCAACTCCGACTACGTAGCAAAAGACGAAAGCGCGATAGATACAGAACACACCTCGCCGTCCTCGCTCAGTTGAACAGCTCGCTCACGCTCATCCTGCCCTCCATCCTGACGCTCGTGCTCCCCTCGTCCGGCTCGAGCAGCTTCTTCGCCTTCGCCTTTGCCGCTGCAGCAGGCTTCGCAGGCGGCGGGCGCGTGATGCGCACGACCGGGGCCTTGGCGCCTCGCGGGGCGGGCTGCGATTTGGCGAGCTGGGGAGGGAGGAGAGGCGGGTCGTCGCTGATCTGGAGGCGAGAGGGCGGGAGGGCCGAGGCGGAGAGGAGGGGGGCGTGTGCGACGGAGAGGGAGGGAGAAGGAGAGGGCTCGTGGATGACCATGGTCGGGACGGAAGGCGGAAGAGGTGCAGACGAGGAAGAAGGCAGGGCGGGAGAGGCGGAAGCGGACAGGGCGTCGGAAAGGTCTGCACGGGTGACGCGCGAGCGGCCGGTCGCGGGTGTGGGTGCGGCGAGGTAGGCGGACGAAGAAATGGGAGCGGCGGAAGAAGAGGGGACGGCGCGGTACGAGGAAAGTTCGGCTTCGAGGGCAGCGATGCGTTGCTCGGCGAAGGCAAGGGAGGAAGTCGTGGCGAGGTGTTTCTGCAAGCGCGACGCCAAGATCGATCCGTCAGTTCGCCTGGTCAAGACGGGAAGATGAGGGTGAATGGAAAGCATCGCGGCGACTTACCCTTCGACTCTCGGCCAGCTCCTCCCTCAGCTGCGCAACATGCCTGATCCTCTGTCCCTGGTTCGAGTGCCCGACGAGCTCCGCGTTCTCCTGCATGAGCTCGCGTGCCTCAGCCTCGGCGGCGGACGACAGGCGCGCGAGGTGGTCCAGCTCGCGTTGCTGGGCGGAGGTGACGTCGAGGAGCGGCGTGAGGCGGGAGAGCTCGGCGGAGAGGCTAAGCGGAGGAGCAAGGAGAGTCAGCGGGAGTGAAAGGGGGGACGGCGAAAGAAGGGCAACGCACGAGTCGACCTCGCTCTTCAACGCGCCCTCGCTCGACCTCGTCTGCGCTAGCAGCCCGACAACCCTCCTCTTCTCGACCCGCTCGCGCTCGGCCTCCTTCGTCTTGTCCTCGGCGAGGCGCCGCTGCTCCTCCAGCTCGCCCTCGAGCCGTTCCGTCTCGTCGACGAGGCGCTGCTGCAGGTCGGCGATGTCGCTCTGAAGGGCGGAGAGGGTCGACTCGGCGGTGGAGAGGGAGGATTGAGTCGAGGAGAGGAGGGACTCGAGGCGCGGAATCTCTTCGTTGATGGCGAGGTCGAGCCTGTGAGACGGAGAGGTCAGTCTCGGGAAGATAGAAGGGAGAGGGAGATAGGAGTGAGGCACGTACTCGCCCTCGACGACCTCGTAGTCCCGCTTGAAGATCTTCCTCTCCTCCCTCCACCTCCTTCTCGCCTCCTTCTCGACGGCCTCGCCGATCCGCACACCCTCCCTCTCGACGTCCCACATCTCCTGCCACCCCTGCACCTCGTCCCTCAGCCCCTCGACCTCCCTCCCGTCAGCCCTGGCGCGCTGCCTCCATTCCTTTTCGCACCGCGCTGGGCCAGTGAGCAGGTCCCGGTCCGACCGCCACGACGCGAGGAGCTTCTGCCTGTCCTCGGCGGAGGAGGCGAGTTCCGCCTTGACGACGGCGAGGTGCGCCTCAAGCCCGGATGAGTAGGCAACAAGGGACTCGACGAGCGCCTTCTGGTCTTCGAGCTGCCGCGCCAGCTTGACGCCCTTGAGCTGTTCCGCGTGAAGCTCGACGATCCGCACGCTCCGTGTCTCCTCCCTCGCCAACCGAAGTGCACCCTCCGCCGCCTGGACGAGTTCCTTCCGCCCCTGCTTCTCCCTTGTCAGGTCCTTCCGCAGCTGGACGAGCTCTTCCGCCCGGGTGTGGAGGACGTCCTCGGCGGAGGCGAGCTGCGACTTGAGCTGCGCGATCTCGACGTCCTTGCGCGCGCGGGACGCCTCATTGGAAGTCTGGAGGTCGGTGAGTTTGGTCTGAAGGAGGGGGAGGGCGGATTGATGCTTGGCGATGAGGGCTTCGGCGCGCGAGATCTTCGAGGTGAGATGGCCTGGAAGGCATGGGAGGAGGTGAGTTGGGGAAGACTTCCAAGCAGGGTAGATAACAGGCGGGGAGAAAAAACAAGAAAAGCAACGGGTCGACGTACGGTTTTCGCTCTTCAACCCAGACACCTCCTTCCCCAGCTCTGCCTTCTCCTTCCCGAGCTCTTCCCGCGCGCCTTCGAGCCGGGTAACCTTGGCCTGCAGCTTGGCGAGGTCCTTCTCGTGTTGTGCGGCGAGGCGATGGCGGAGGTCGTCCAGCTACGGAAGGAGTTGTCAGCCTCTTTGGCGCGAGAGAAGGTGGAGAAGCAGGCGCACCTGCTGCTTGTGTCGTTCCCGCTCTGCCTGCAGAGCTGCGCCGCTCGTCGCCGCCCCGCTCGCGACCCGCTTCCTCGTCGTGCCCGGCTGCTGGTTCTCCTTGTCGCCGATGGTCCCGTCGACGTTGTAGAGCCCGAACGTGTCTGCTCGAGACGAGCAACGTGAGCATCGGCGACGGCAAACAAGGACGGAGGGAACGAACCTGGTTTGTTTGGGTCGTGGTCCGGGTAGGCGCGGGCGCTCTTTTCGAACATGGCGCCCTTCTTGTAGCGCTGGTCGTTCTGGAGGGCGATGGGGACGTCGTATGCGCCTGGGGGCGGGATCGAGTCGGGTGCTGGCGAGTCGGTCAACATGGGAGGAAGAGGTCAGCGAGACGAGCGAGGTGGACGACAGGGGAGGGCGCACGGGGTGATTTGAAACGCTGAGTCCGCGAGAACTGCATCTTGGCGCAGCACGAGCAGAAGAAGGATCAGCGGAGGAAGGAAACCAGGACGCGAAGGTGAACGCGACTTGTTCACCCGCTCTCGCTTCTCCCACTCGCTCAAACCGCTCGTACACCCCAACCACACCCTCTTGTACACCCAATACAGCATACAGCCAAGCCTCGCTTGTCCCCCTGCCGTCCTCGCTACTCTCGCCTCGACCCGATGGCGGGCTTCAACACGGGCGCCCTCACCCCCTGGCTCGTCCGCGAGTTCCTCTCCGACCGCGACAAGCACGCCACCACCCTGCCGGAAACCTTCACCGACGAGAAGAAGCGGGTCCAGCTCATCCGCGTGCGTTTCTCCCTCTTCGCCCTCATCTCGCGCAGGCTGACCTCGTCCTTTCCCTTCATAGCTCAATGGCACCGAGACGGACGACCCTGTCTGGGCGGAGATGAGCGACGGCGAGTGCTGGATCGACGTCAAGCTGTCGCAAAAGGTCAAGACCGCGTTCGAAAAGTGCCTTTTCTTTCTCCCTTGGGTCTGCCCAGATCCGCTCACCGCTCTGCCGCGAGCAGGAAGTACAACCGCCGCATCGGCCAGGACTCGCGCGACAAGTCGATCCTCAGGCTCTCGCAGTTCCGCTTCGTTCTCGCCAGTCCCTTGCGGCCTCCTCCCTCTCCCTCAAAACGCAGACCCGCATCTTTGGGACCCAGCTACGCCTCCACCCCACGCGTCTGCCTCGAGGTCGGCGAGCTGCACTACTTCGGCAAGGGCGAGGGCATGGTGCGGAACATTGAAGGAGGGAAGGAGGTCGGGAGCTTCAGGAAGAGCACGGAGGAGAAGGTGCAGAGGTGGGTCAGAAGACTCGAGGGGGCAGACGAGGCAAGCGAGGGGACGAAGGAGAATCAGGTTATGTACGACGACGAGGTGCGCTTTGTTTCTAAGCCGTCTCGTCCTCGGCTCTTACTGACTCTTCTTTCCTTGTAGCTTCCCCTTCTGCCGCCCGGGCGCCGTCCCACTCCTGCCAAACCTCCCTCTCGCACCTCGTCCAGCTCTTCCTCCACATCTTACGCTCCTCCGCCACCTCGCGCCGCCCCTACAGCCCCCCCTCATCCCGCCGTCGCGGCCCCCGGCGCGCCCAGCTACCGCTACCGCACCGCGATCGACTGGTCACTCGCACCCGCGGCGCAGCATACGAGTGCGAGGCTCCAGCTGCAGAGCAGGCTAGCGCTCGAGCGGGCGACCAGCGGCACTGCTCGTGAGAGGAAGAGAAGCAGGGAGGCGGACGAGCCTCAGCGGGAGGAGCACAGGCAGCTCGGCGCGTTAACGTCGGCGGCGGATTTGCTGAGGCACGCCCGAGAGCAGCAGCACTCGCCCGTGAAGCGCGGCGCGACGGACTGGAGCGCTGCTCCTCCCGCCTCGAGCTCGTCTCGCCACGCTCGCCAGTCCGGCGCCGCCGCCTCCACCTCCGCCGATGCCGACTCTGCCCCTTCTCCTCTAGCTGCCGGCGCTGCTCGTCACTCTCGCCCTCCGACCGCCCCTGCCCGCCCTACCCCTCTTCCGCCTCCTGCCGAACCCAGCCTCGCCTCCGTACCGCCCTCCTCGCCCTCCGCCATTCCGACAGGCGCACTCCGGCCGCCGCCGCCGAAGCAGGCCGTGCGCGACGCCCGCGTGGACTGGGACGACGACGACGATGTCTGGCCGGATGTCCCACCGGCGACGAGCGACGCCGAGGACGAAACGGGAGGCAACTATCTGGAGGCTCGAGTGAAGGCCGAGGAGGGAGAGCAGAAGCAGGCGGTGAGCGAGTCGTATGAGGAGGAAGAGGCCCTGTGGGCGCAGCTCGACCCGATGGAGGGGATCGCGCTGAAAGCGGAGGTGATGAAGGAGACGGAACGGGGCGACCAGGACGACGACCCCGAGACCGATGACGATGATGAGGAAGAAGAGGTCGCCTTCATGCTCACTCAGCGGGAGTCGCCTGCTCGCCCATCTGCTTCCCGGCCGCAAACCAGCGGACCAGACTCTTCCACCACCCATCCGCATCCGCCTCCTCCCGCCCGTCAGCCCGCGGAGGGCCCTTCCGCTTCGCCTCGTCCCTCCTCGACCTACAAGCCCTCCTCCCTCCCCTTCGCCTTCTCCGCCGACCCCTCCGCGCCTCCCCTCCTCGCTCACCCGGATCCGGCTTCTTCCCCCATTTCCGCCTTTGCCACCCCCCGTGCCGGTGCGCCAGCGACGGCGAAGAAAGGCCGCACGCCCCGCGCCTCGCTCGAGGCGGTCGCGAGGGCGAGGAGCGCGAGCGTGAGCGCATCGCAGGCGGTCGCCGCGGCGCAGGCGGTTCCTCCTCTGCCTGTGCCCGTGCCGGTCGCGGTCGAGCAGGACGTCTTTTCCGCGCCGACGAGGCCGAAGGAGCAGGCGCAGCCGCGAGTCGAGGCCGCGCTGGTGAGGCCGAAGAGGAAGGCCGGTCCGGGTCCGCAGGCGGCGGCGAAGAGGAAACGGATCAGTCTGGACGAGGAGGACGAGGAGACTGAGGAGGAAAAGCAGCAGGGGGCGCAGAGGGTGCAGGAGCCGGCGGAGGACGCGCCGGTTCAGACGGTCGTGCCCGACCTTGCTCCGCCGGTCCAGGAGCTGGTCGACCCTCTTCCGCCTCCGCCATCTCCTCCTCCCTCGGCACACCACAACAGCAACCCTTCTCCACCCGTCAAGTCCAAACCGCGCCACTCCCTCCCTGCTCGTCTCGCCTCGCCCTCCCTTTCCTCCGCTTCCTCCACCACCGCCGCAAAGAAGGACCAGAAGCGCCGCCGCACGACCCTCGCCGCCCTGCCCTCGGCGTATACGCAGCGCCTACTCATTGAGCAGAAGAGGGAGGAGGACGAGTATCTTGAGGCGCTGGAGGAACGGAAGCGCCAGGGCGCGGAGGAGCACGAGCGGCGCATGGCTTTGCTGTCGAGGGGGGTGGGGTGTAGTAAGTAGGAAGACGAACAGTGCCATCAAATCCATGCCTTCGCTTTCCTTGCTTGTTGAGGGGAGCTGCAGAAAGAATGCATCGCAAGACAAACAAACGGGAGGCGAGGGAGAAAGGCGAAAGGAGTACATCTACAGACAAGGCGCGCGAAGAGAGTCCGGCGAGAGAGGGCGAGCAGAATGCGATAGGAGAGAGAGAGGGAAATGAGAGGGAAAGGGGAGAAAAGGTCCATCGTCCGTGAAGAGGTCTGCCAACGGCGCTCACCGCATCTTCCTCGCCGACCCGCCAACCGGGGCCTTCGTCTTCCTCCCCGGCGTCGCACCCCCAAGCGCCAGCTTCTCCGCCGCCTTCTTCTCCCTCCTGACCCTCCGGCGCTCCTCCGCCTCGCGCTCCTCCCGCTCCTCGCGCTCCTTCGCCTCCCTCACCATCCCGTCGATCCTCTCCCTCCCAGCCTCCACGCGGGCCTCAAGCTGCGCCCGCATCGCGCGCGCCTCGGCCTCGAACGAGGCGCGCAGGCGCGCCGAGCACAGCGCGTACCACTGCGCGACGGTGAGGGTTGTGCGTTCCTCCGCCGTTGGGGGAGGGAGGAGCGCGAAGAGGTCCGAGGGGGAGGCGAGCGGGTTGGAGGGCGCGGTCCAGGGGCGGGTGGGGTCGATGGGAGAGGCGGGGACGGCGGGACCGGCGGAGAGAAGAGGGAGGGCGGAGGGAGGGAGAGCAGGGACGGCCGGGACGGGCTCGATCGGAGCAGCAGCCTTCGCGCCCGATGAACCAGGCGACTTGGGCGACTTGCTCGGGTTGACCTTGCTCGGGAGGGGGCGCATGGGTCGTCCTGCCGAGGCGGACTTGGGACTAGGGGCGGCGGCGGAGGGAGAGGTTGGAGAGACGGTGGGAGTGAGAGGGGAGCGGACAGGGAGAGTGGCCGAAGTAGGTGCAGGCGGGAGCGGCGCGGCGACGGGAGGAGTTGGCGGCTTCTTCGCGACGTCCTTCATCGGAACGTCCACGACGGCCACGGGCTTCTCCTGCGGGGGCGTAGGTGCCTTTGCGGGCGCCTCCTCCTCCGTCGTCTCCTGCAGCACGGGCGCCTTCTTCTTCCCTCCCTTCGGCGCCGGTCCCTTCGGCTTGACCGCATCCGACTCTTCAGTCGACGCCGCCGTAGCCTCGAGTGCGGCATTGGCGATGGCAGCGAGCTGAGCGATATCCTCGCCGCTGTCCTGCTCCTGCTCCTCCGCTGGCGGCGGGGGCGGAGCGGCCTTCTTGCCCTTCTTCGCCTTCGGAGCAGCAGGCGCGGCGATCTCGACGACGACCTCGACCTGGGCCTTGGCCGCCCTGGAGCGGGTCGGCTTCGCGGCAGGAGCGGCGGAAGAGGCAGTAGAGGCGGCGCGAGAGCGGGTCGACCTGCAGAAGGTAAGGGTCAGCGAGGAGAAAAGGGCGGAGGGAAGTATGAAAGAGGACGCGCTTCGTGAGCGCCGGCTTCTCCTCCTCCTCGACCTCTTCCGCCTCGGACTGCGCTGGCGTCGTCTTCGCACGCGTGCTCCTCCCACTCATCGCCGTACTCCTCGCCTTGGCCGCCGCCGGTTTCTTCTTCGCCGCCGCCGCGCCCCGCGTCTTCTTCGCCGGCTCGGGCTCGGGCTTGGGCTCGACCGCGTCCTCCTCGTCCGCCTGCTCGTCCTCGCGCTCGTCGACGTCGTCCGCCTCCTCCTCGTCCTCGAGGACCTCCTTGACCGGCTCCTCCTTGACCGCCTTCTTGCCCTTGCGGCCCTTGCTCGTCGTGGTCGTGGACGCGACGGACGCGGTCGAGGCCTTCTTGGCGCGTTTGGGCTTGACGGGCTCGGGCTCGGGCTCGGGCTCGGGCTCGGGCTCCGGGCTGGGTTCAACGGGAGCGGCGCGGCGAGACGACGAGGAAGAGGCGGTCGCGGGAGGGTCGGGGGCGAGAAAGAAGGGGCACTTGAGGCCGACCTTGCGCTTGTGCAAAGCGCTACCACGATCAGGAGAGGGTGAGTTGCGGTTCAGCAGGAGAAGGTGGCACAACGGAAGAAAACGCACATCGGGTCGTCCCCGGCTTCCCATCCCTCGATGATGCGCCCGCAGTACGTGCATCCACACTGATCCTCCGAGCCCTCAGCGTGACCTGGGCGGAAGTACCAGCCGGCGGCAGCAATCTGCGGGAAAAGAGGGAAGAGGGTGAGTTGAGGTTGCGAGAAAGGAAGGACGGCTTCGGCGCGATGCGCGGCCGTCGCTGGCTCGCTGACGGAGCAAGAGTGGACGCACCTCCTCCTTGGTCGGCACGCCCTCCTCGCCCTTGTGCGGCCATCCTAGCCGGAACGTCTCCTCCCTCGCCCGGCTCATGACCTCACCTCGCGGGTGCAGCTCCTGCCCTTCTCCCCAGTACTCTTCCCACTCGTCCTTCTTGCCCTTGCCCTCGACGCCCGCCTCGCCCCAGCTCGCGGCCTGAAGCGTGGCCCACGCGCAGCGGAAGCCGGCCTCGTCGGCGGCGGCCTCGTGGCGGTAGAGCGGGTCCTCGTCCTCCTCCCACTGACCGATGACGACCTCGCAGAGGAAGCAGGTGGTGACGGTCGGGTCGTCCGGGGTGGGGGTGCAGTAGAAGCCGGCGGCGGCGAGGCGGTCGGGGTGGATGGAGGAGGACTTGGCGGCGGCGGCGGTGAGCGGGTAGGGCCAGTTGAGATGCTTGTTGGCGCCCTTGCGGGTCTTGTGGTAGGTGGCCCTGCGCGATGCCTGGAGGTGGAGCGACGACGAGGCGACTGAAGGGGCCATGTTGTTTGGCGAGACGAGGGAGCAAGTGAGGGCGCTCCTCGAGCGGGGAGGGCACTGGAGGGTGGTTCTTGAGTGTTGCTGAGAGGTGTGACGCGCACTTGAGCGCGTTTGGCGGTGTTGCGGGCTGAAGGAGGTTGGACGGGTTGAACGACGGCGAGTCGAGGGCGCCCACTACGAACAGCGAGTCGGGGCGGATGTGCTGGGGCGGTGGGAGCCTTGTGAGCTCTCTAGAGGGCTGCTGAGCCGCCTGGTGAGTGGACTGAGCGTGTACGAAGCGTGTGAGCAGCTGGCGGAGGTCAACCCGCTCCTCCTCAAAGTCGCCTCGTCGCTCTCGCCTTCTCAATTCAAAGCAGCAGGCTCTCCGGCCATACGAGCTGCTGCAGCGTCGCCTAAAAGCACCAGCACACCCGCCTGTTGTTGCGCCGGAAGCGGAATCGGTTCCCGGCTTCACCTCCTTGGCCTCGAACCTCCACACTTCTCGCGAGCTCTCCCACCTCCGACAGGCTCTCGCTTGCTTCCGGCTCTCGCAAGGTGGTCAAGACCGTTGTCGCGTACCGTACCGCCGCGACCGCTACCGCCCCGCCACCCCCGTCGTCTCCAGCGGCCCCTCCTCTCCGCCTTGGCCACCGCCCTCGAGCGACCTCTGTCCTCGTCACCCTCACCTCGTTCCGCTTTTCTTTCTCGCCAGCCTCGACCCAGCTAGGAGCAGATGGCCGCAGACTCGACTTGGCGCTACTACGCTTACGATCCCAGCCATGCGGGAGCGTACGTTATGATCGCGCTCTTCTTCGTCACCTTTGTGGCTCAAATGGCCTGGCTGTACCGCAAACGGACGTGGTATGTACGTACACATCTGTCACTTTTTCCTAGGCCTCGACCGGCCGCGAACGAAGCTGCCGATGACCCTCATTGACCCCGTTTTCTCCTCTAGATGATCCCGTTCGCCATCGCCTGCCTCGGCGAGTCGGTCGGCTACGTCTTCCGTCGCATCTCTGCGGACCATCCGACCGGTCGCGGCGCCGGCCTGACCTGGTACATCCTCCAGTGCGTTCTACTCAGCTTATCTTTCGCTTTTTCCTCTTGCCGATCTCTGATTTCTCTCTGTTGCAGAGAGCTGTTCATCATCCTCTGCCCTGCACTGATGTGCGCATCGTACTACATGTGCTTTCATCGGTGAGTACAATGCATCACTCTGCAGGTCAACCCCATGCCCATCCCTGTTCTTCTTCCCTCGTCTGCCAGGATCATCCTCGCCGTTGGCGAGAAGTGGACGCCCGTCTCTGCCAAATGGGTCACTCTCATCTTCGTGACCCAGGACGTCGTCTCGTTCGTCGTGCAAGGCGCCGGGGGCTCGCTGTACTCGAGCGACAACACCGATCTCTACTCGACGGCGAAGGCGGTTCTTGTCGTCGGGTTCTGCATCCAGGTGCGTCCTGCATCTCCTCGGTTCCTACATACCTCTACTGACCCCTCCTGACTGCAGATCATCGGCCTCGGCATCTTCTCCATTTTCGCCGGCATCTGTTTGTTCTTCTTTCCTCGCGTATTTCTACTCGTTCTCATCCACTTCGACGTCTGCAGTCCACACCCGCGCTCGTCGCGCTGGCGTCCCGCCCGGGCCCTGGTCCCACTGCCTTTTCACCCTCTACCTTGGCGCCGTCTTCGTTCTCATCCGTGGCATATTCCGCACGGTTGAGTTCGGGACGGGCCAAGGTGGTGGCAAAGGCTACCTGCTGTCCATTGAGGGGTTTTATTACGGTTTGGAATCTGTATGTGAAAATCTCTTGATGTCCCCCCACTTTTCTCGCCGCCATTCTGAGATTCACTCCTCCTCCTTCCCCCATCAGCTCCCCATCCTCCTCGCCTGCATCCTCTTCTCCATCTCCTACCCCGGCCGCTACATCCCGCACAAGCGCGCTGCCCGCACCTTCGCCACTTCAGAGGAGGCTGCCGACCTCGAGGAGGGCGAGAGGGTCGCGAGCACTGGCTCGTCGTCGGCGGAGAAGCTGGAGGGTGTCGACGTCGTCGTCGAGGAGAAGAAGAAGTGGTGGAGGCGTGCGTAGAGGGTGGTGCGATAGCGGGTAGAGCGGAGGTCAGGTTGGTCTGTACGGAGCGGCTCTTTCGCTGTACGAGTAGAGGGACTGTTTTCTTGGCGTAGTGCTACGGGTCGCGCTCACTGTCGGTCTGTACGTCGGATTCTCCTCCCGGGCCCCTCTGTCAGTCTCGACAGCATCCGCTCTGCTTCTCCTCTTTTTCCTCCGCTTCCGCTTCTCCCTTGTCACCCGTGTACCTTCCCTGCGCGGCTTCCGACTCACAACTTGCGTCAGACCACGCCGCTACCACCGTCTTCTGGCAGGCCCTTTTCTCCCCCCTCTCAAACAACCGCTTTCCTCGTCCCCCTCGCGGCCTTCCGCTTTTTTTTCTCGTCAGCCTCGACCCAGCTAGGAGCAGATGGCCGCAGACTCGACCTGGCGCTGCTACACTTGCGACCCCAGCCATGCGGGAGCGTACGTTATGATCGCGCTCTTCCTGCTCTCCTCACGTCTCAGCCTGCTCTCCTCGAAGAGACGCAGTGACGACAAGCAGTGTGATTGAGTGAAAAGCTAGAGGAGAACAAGCAGAGGGTACGAGGGATGCGGTGAGTATGCGAGGAAGGGGGAAAACAACGACGGGGAAAAAGACAGAACGGGGACGGCACTGATAACAGGGTGGAGGGGAGAGAGAGAGGGAAGGGGAAGGCGCGCCAACGTCGACCTCACACCGTCCTCCCCCTGCTGAGGTCCGCCCCACCCTCGTCCTCCTCGTCGGTGCTCGGCTCGTCCTCCTTCTTCCCCTCCCTGATGCGCCTCTTCCTCCTCTCCTCCTCAACCTCCTCCAAGCTCCTACTCCTCCTTCCGACGGCCTCGTCATCGCTCCCCTCGCTCAAGCTCCCGCTGCCGCTCCCCGCCCGGCTCGCCCTCGACGACGTGATCCCGCGCACGACGTCGTCCCTTCTGCGCCGGAGGATGTCCTTGACGTCGACGAACACGGCGCCGCGCGGCTCGGGGATCGAGCCCGTCGAGCCCGTGCGGGCTTTGCCGCGCCCGCGCGCCGGCGACGTCGACGGCGGGCGCGAAGTCGGGTGCGGGTGCGCCGCGTCGAGGTAGCAGGCGGGGCGGTCGGGCTGCTGCGGCGGCTGCTGCTCGCTGAGCGGCGTGTTGAGCGGTTTGGTGAGGAAGAGGCGGGACTTGGCAGAGGAAGACGAGGAAGGAATGGGGAGGGACGAGAGCTCGTCGCGGAGAGCGCGCTCGGCGGGAGTGACGAGGTGCGACGGGAGGGAGCGCTGCTTCTGCGTGTCCTCAAGACTCGGCTCGGCGTGCGGTGGCGTGGGGGACGCAGAGGCCTCGTCGCCGGAAGCGACCGAAGGAGGGATGGCGAGTACGGAGCGAGGGATGGTGAATCCGCTCCCCGTACCGCTGCTGCCGCTGCTGCCGAAAGGAACGAGCGGCGGCCGCCCTCCGAGAGACTGGGCGGGCGAAGGCGACTGCGCCCTCGAGACGTTGCTCGATCCACGCCGGCGCTTCGGGGTGAAGGTGAGCATCGACTCCTCCATGAGCGCCTCGCTCTCGGGCTCGCCCTCCGTCTCCATGGCGAAGGGGAGCGGGGTCGTGATGCGCGGCGTCAAGGCGGCGGCGACGGGGTGCGCCGAAGTCGGCGTCGGCGTGCCGAGCTCCGTCTGCGAGGGCATGACCTTGGCCGGCCGGACCGTCGACGGCGCCGAGTGCTGCGACTGGTGCGGGCTTGAGCTTCTCAACGCTTCGCCGGAGGGCCCGGAGGAGAGGATCGGCGAGAGGCGCCCACCAGCGGTCGTGCTGTGCGGAGAGAAAGCGGGCGAGCCGAGGCCGGCCTGCGGCGAAACCCTCACCGGCGACGACTCCTTCGACGCCTGCGCCTTGGCCTCCGCCTTCTCGAAGGCCTCCTCGATCCAGCCTGCCATGCCCTCGATGACCTGCTCGACGGCGGGAAGAATCGAGACCATCTGGAGGTAGCCGTGGCTCCACCCCTCGATGTACTTGCTCGTGACCCAGTCGTCCTCCGTCTCGTCGAGAATTGGGTCACGCGCGCTCGGCGTGCTCGAGGACATGCGAAGGCCTTCGCCGTGGCGAGCGGCGCGGGCTTGGAGCTCGAGCTTGCGGGCCTCCTTGGCTTCGCGAAGTTTGCCGGAGAAGATGATCGTCTGCGGGTGGAAGAGGTCAGTATGTCCAAGGCAGACAGACGAAGTAAAGAGCGCACATCGTCGACGAACGGGTCGCGCTCGCCGCAGGAGATGTAGACGGGCGGGAACTGGGCGAGAAGCTGAGGCGGGGTGAAGATGGGCGAGATGTAGTAGTCCGAGTGCAGGTCGGGGCAGCTGCGCGGGCCGATGTAGCAGAGGGCCATGGCGCGGCACTGAGGGGGGGGGAGAAGCAGGTGGTCAGGAAGGAGAGCGGGAAAGGAGTCGAGGAAAGGACGGACCATCGGCGGCGTGATGATGCGGTCTGCGGACGACGCAAGTTGATGAGTATGACTTGGTGGAGAGGCATGGCGGAAGAAAGGGCGTACCGTTGTAGTACGCCGTCCTGCTCGTCATCGTCAACTTCGTTTCCGGCATGAGGCCCGTCCCGGCCACGTGCCTCGTCCCCTCGACCGCCTGCCGGAGCTTCTCCCTCTCAGCGGCGATCTTGCCCTCGAGCTCCCGCTGCTTCGCCTCCCCGCCCGCGTCCCACCACAGCACCCGCTCGCTGAGGCTCTTCTCCCTCTCATCCGTGACCGGGACCTCCTCGCCCTCCTTCGCCTCCTCCTCGTCCTTCTCCTCTCCAGGCGTCGGCTCGTCAACGGCGCGGCGCAGCGTCGCGAACGACATGCTCTTCGGCAGGCCCTTGACGAGCTCGCTCCGCCAGCTCATCGTCCTCTTGCGCTTGAGGACCTTGGGCCTGCCGCGCTCGCTGCTCGCGCTGCGGGGCGCGACGTCCTCAACGACGCTGAGCGGCGCCTTGTGGTCGAGGTGGTCCTTGCCGCGGAGGAGGGAGGCCAGGTCCGGGTTCGACTCGGCGCGGAGGAGACGCACGTCCGAGGGCGGCATCCACGAGGTGAAGTGGAAGGAAAGGGCGGGGTAGGCGAAGACGAGCGCGACGGGGAGGGGAAGAAGAGGGCCCGTGCTAGAAGTGGAGGATATCGAGGAAGTCGGGGAAGGGCCCGAGGCGGTTTTGTGCGGCAACGATGTGAGCGGACGGGTCTCGAGAATCTTGTTGACCACGGCGGTAGCGATATTGGCGCCGCTGTGGATCAAAGGCGTCAGTCCTTCTTTTCAGGTGGGGAAGCAGAGGAGAAAGTGCCAACTCACGCCGAATCGCCGGTGAGGACAACGCGGAACTCCTTCTCTCCCTTCATGTTCATCCCGATGCACTGACCCGTGGTCGCATGGAGGAGCGAGTAGGCCTCGAAGATCTCGTCGAGAGCGAACGGGAAGGGGTACTCGGGGGCCTGTTGAGGGAAAGGAGGCAGTCAGTACACTGCGCGCCTCACTACATCCCGCCTTGAAGTCGAGTAGACGAGAAGGCGTTAGCGGACAAGAACGTACCTTGCCGTAGTCGAAGCTCAGCACAGGCCTGCCCGTCTGCCTCGCCCAGCGGAGGATGCGCTCGGCATGATGCTCGGGGTTCATCGAGACGAAGCCGCCGCCGGGGACGTCCATGATGAGCTCGTGTTGCGACGCGAGCTCGGTGTCGGTGCCGTCGAAGAAGAGGATCGCGGTGATGGGTTTGCTGTAGGAAAAAGGAAGCGGTGAGTCGAGCTCTGGATCTACAATTCCCTCGTCTGCCGTGTGAGGCTGTGAGAGGCAGACAGGGTTCGAGGAGGTCAACTCACTCATATCGACTCCCTTTCGGCCTTGGGAGGAGGACCTTGCGGTGCGTCTTGACCGGCGGACGATGACGGCGGGTGAAGAAGTGGATGTACGGGTTGGACTGCTTGTTCCACGTCGCGCGGAGGAACTCCACCTGGCTCAGCGAGCGGAACCGGCGGAGCTGTTCATCAGAGGCAGGTAGAGGGGGGAAAGGGTGGGAAAGCGTGGGAATGGCGAGAGAAGTGACATGTCAACAAGCATGCGGGAGGAAGGTGAGGTGAGTGGCCATAGCGCACCTTCTCCTCGGCTTCGTGGGCAAAGACGAGGTAGTAGCCCGCGAAGACGAGCGAGGCGATGTCGCGCACGAACTTCCACCGGATCTCTCCTGCGGTTGCGAAACCGGCGTCGAGCGCGGTAGCAACCCAGGAGGCCCTGTGCGAGAGGTCAAGGTGAAGAGTGAGCTCACACGGGCCGGGGGAGGAAGAAGAAAAGGGACGGCAGGGCCGCTGGGTGCGCACCGAAAGAAGTCCGGCTTGTACAGGCGGGCGAGCGGATCTGGTGCGGTGAGGTTGAAGAGGACGTCTGCATGGCGAACGGCGTAGAGGACGGCCAAGGCGGTTGCGAGGATCTGGTAGGGCGTGAAGTGGGAGAGCTTGCGGTTGAGGCGGCGAAGCCAGAACAGGCGGGGACCGTAGCGCGAGGTGCCGAGGATGGTGGTGAGGTAGAGGATGAGGACGGCGATGCACTGCGAGCGAGGGGGGCGTCGTGAGGAGGCTTGCGGGAAAGCGAGGAGGAGGGGGTGGGGTGGCATACCTGCGAGCGCCTCCACGAGGGGGAGGGCCGTCCCGCCAGCTGGTCGAGCATACTTGCTCGAGCGCCCCACCCGCGGCAGTGGACCGGCGGAGGATGGTGGAAGCCAACGCAAGCCGACGCCAAGTTGGATCACGGGCAATCCTTGTCCTCCTCCTTCGTCTACTCCAGAGCTTCTTGCTGGCTCTCGTGCCGTCATGAAGCTTCCAAGCAGCTCCCCACAGGCCCCGGTCGACCCGCAGAGCCCCTCCGTCGTCCCTCCCCTCCTCCCCACCCTCGACCCGACTGCCCGCTTCCATTCGCGCGTCGACGCCTCTGCAGGCTCAGGGGCCACCTCGCCGGTAACCGACGCGCTCAGTACACCGCCTCGTGCCGTTCCGACCCGGTTCTGCGGTGACCGCGACGACTTGCTGCTCGAGGGTGAGGGAGGTGGTCTTATGCTGGGCACGGTGTAGGGCGATCCGGCAGAAGGGAATGAGCGTCAAGACACAAGCAGGTCCTCCACGGTCGTAGCGAGCAGCGGCGCGCCACCGCGTACGTCTCGCTCTCCTTCTTCTCTTCCTTGCTCTCGTTCACCATCGTCTTACGTCAGCCTTCGCCTCGACCTCCACCGCGACCAACCCGGATCCAGCTCTAACCCCTCGTCCGCGCCCACACCCGCTGCTCTCCCGTCGAAGAACTGCGTCACGGCGGCATCTTTCGACAAACTGCCCCTCGAGGTCCGCGTTCAACTTCTCGAATACGCATCTACCGCATCATCTTACAGAAGTCTGGCGGACGTGCTCAGCTCGGAGCCGGAGCGCTGTGGCACGCTCTCGGTTTTCGCCCTTCTCGCTTTCTGGCTCTCCTCAGCTCTGCAGCGCTTCCGCTCCTCCTTCCGCCTGCGCGCCGCACGTCTCCTTCGCACCTACAGATCCGTACGAGCGCAGCCGCAAACCCCACTTACTCGCCACCGGGTCAAACTCCTCCGGGACCCGCATTCCGAGGCAGAACGGGGGAGAAAACGTCGGACGAAGGTAGGAGATTGGGGCTGTCGAGCACCCCTTCTTCCCTCGTCGCTTGTTGTGCAAGCGCCGAGTACGACCACGTGCTGCTCCACCCCTTTCAGCTTTCCGACTCGCAGCCCGCCGCTTCCTCCCCCGCCCACGCCTTTTCCTCGAAATTCTCGTTGCCGGCCTGGCCGGCGTCTTGCTCCTTGGGCTGTTCGTAGAAGGCTTACTCTCTGCAAAGCAGCATTCCTTCAGCTGTTCGAGACGAAAGGTAGCTCAGTCTCCCCGTTCGCTGTTCCGACTCCTCTCCTTCTCCCCTTCTCCCCTTCTCCCCCTCTCGCTCGTTTCCCCTCTTCTGTCCCCCAGCTTACTCAAACCACCCTCTGGATGGCCGCCGGCCGGTCCATCCTCCTCCCCACCCCGTCCTCTCGCTCCTTCCTCCTCGCCTCATTCCTCTCGACCCTCCTGCTCGGCATTACCCTCGCGCTCGGCGCTCTCTTGCTCTTTCGTGGCTTCTCTGCTGGCGAGAGAGAGCGCACCAAGGCGGGCGAGAGCGACAGGTGGTGGGATGGGGCGGTTGGGAAGGTGGACGATGGGGAGGCGAGGGGAGCGAACAAGGCGAGGAGGTCGACGAGGAGCGGCTGGACGACCCTCGTACGTCCAGTCGAGTCTCTTTAGGCACCCGCGTGTGCTCACCGAGTCCTTCCACGCAGTTCATCGCCCTTGCCGTCCTCGTCCAGGCGGCGAAGGTCGCCTTGCAGGTTTTCCTCACGTGCGTTCTCTCCGACCGTACTCTCGTGCTTTCTGTCTTCCCACTGACACCCTTCTCGCGACAGGCAGGGCGCCTTCGGCTTCACCACCTCCTCCTCTTCAACGCCCCTTCTCGCCTTTCTCGTTTTTCTTGCCTCCAACCTCGTCGTCTCGCTCGTCCTTCTCGCCATCACCGTCACGCTCTGGACCTCTGTGTCGAGCGGAGGAGGCGGGAAGACGAGAAAGGCGTTGGTCGTTGTCGGCTTGAAAAGCGCGGCAGGGTTGGTGGGAGAGGCAACAGCGCTGGTCTTGGTGCGTTCCCTCTCGCCTTCACGTCATGACTCAACTTATGCGCTTGTATCGCTCAGATCCACTTCTTCCCCGGCGCCGCCCCGACAACCCTGGTCCGTCTCGTCGGGCTCATCGGGTCGCTTGCACCCTGGGTAAGCAAGAAAGTCGCCGAACCTTTTTTCACTCCTGCTCTGACCGTCGCGCATCGCTGCAGTTCGCCCTAGCTGGCTCGACCGTCATCCTCCTCACCTTTCTCCACTCCCTTCCGCCATCTCACCTCCTTCACCTCCCCCTTTCCTTCACCCCGTCCCGCCTCGCAGGTGCCATCCTCTTCCCGCTTGTCGTTGCGCTCGTTCCGAGTGCGCTGAGCTGGTTGCTCCTGCCGAGTGACGAAGCGAGCGCGAGCGGGAAAGGGTGGATCTGGTTGCTGGTTCTTCCGAGCGGTGATCTGGCAGCGGTGCGTCTTTCTTACCTTCCCTTACAGTCATCTCAGGCTGACTCTCAGCTTCTCATTGCAGCCTACACTCCTGCTCCTCCACCTTTTTGGCCTCTTCTCGCCCGGTGCCGACCACACCTCTTCTTCCTCTTCCTCTTCCCGCCCAATCCTCCCTCTCTCAGCGCCCCAAACCTTCCTCACCCGCTCCCGCTCCCACTCCGACCCCACTCTCCTCGCGCAAGCCTCGAGTGCCGACTCGGCCCACAGCTTCGTCGACGTCCCTCCGACCCTTCCTCGCCTCTCCCAGCTCGGCAGCGCCGCCGGGTCGTACCGCGGCCCTCTGCCGCTCAGCGCCCCTACTCCGAGAGAGGAGAGCCAAGGGGCCGAGCAGCTCCGCTCGCCCGGCGCTGAGCCGGTCTCGGCGGCGGGAGGAGAAGCTGGTCCGAGCATGGCGTCGAGGTGGTCCGTCGAGACGGGCTCGAAGAGCGGCGGAAGCAGGAGCAACAGCAGGGTCGGGAAGACGCGCAACAAAGGGAGGCAGAAGCAGCGGGGAGAGAGGCCCGCCGAGCGGACGAAGGAGAAGGAGAAGAAGCACGGGACGCTGCGCCGCCTGTTCGGAGCGGCACCAGGGCCGAGCGCGGCGGAGATGGTCGAGGAGAGGAGGAAGGAGGTCAACGCGCAGCGAGGTTTTGATTCGGAGGGCGATCTCGTAGGAGGAAGGGGAGGTCCCGCTGTACCGGTCGCGGTCACGGCCGCGCCGGAGCAGTACGAGCAGCGCGAGCAGTCCGCCGCGCAGGCGCAGGACGCCAGCGTCGGACTCGCGCTGAGCACGCCTCCTCCGCCGCTGAAGACGCAGCAGAAGGAGCGGTTCGACCCCGTTCTCGGCGCGCCGCCCTTCCCTCGTCCCGGCGGCGGCGGCGGCGGCGAGGTCACCGTCCGCCCTGCGCCCTTCCCGCTCCAGCCTTCGCCTCTCAGGCCCGGATTCGGCACCTTCGCGCCGGTCCCGCAGGGGCTGCAGTTCGGCGCGCCGGCCGCTCCTTCCGGCCCTCTTCCTCCTCCTCCACCGCTTCAAAATCCTTCCTCCACTCACCACCCTTCCGGACTCTCCCCCTCGCGCGCCTTCCCCGAGCCCACTCCCTACGCCTCCCCTCCCGTCGCCTCGGGACCCGGCCCGACCAGAGCAAGAAGACGCACCTCTTCCTACTCCTCGTCCGCTTGCTTCGCGCCCTCGATCAACTCGAGCGCGAGCGGGTCGGTGTACTCGACGACGACGGCGGGGGCGACGCCGCGCGTCGCGTTGAGCAGGGCGGGGGCGGCGGCGAGGAGCGGCAGAGGGGCGAGGGAGCAGGGTCAGTCGGGGCAGGGGGAAGTGGTCTTTCCGCCGCCTGGCGTGGCTGGGGATGGCACCGCGTACGACAGAGAAGACGACGGAGCGGAGGGAAGGGTGGGCCAGGCGAGTCCCGGCTTCTTGCCGTACTTGCTTGAGACGCCGCCCTTGTCGGGGTCGGCAACGAGGAGGGGATGACGGACGAGGTTGGTGGCGGGAAGGGAGGCATGGTGGACGCTTGATCCTGTGGGCGGATCTGTCTTGACGGTGTAGTCTTGGCTTGGGCGTGCAAGTGAGCGCTGGTTCGCTCGACTTGCTGTGAGAGGAGGAAGGGCTGAAGATCAGCGAAAGCGAGACGGCGAGGGGCGAGGGAAGCTCGAGCGTGTTGATGGGATGCCTGTAGTGGCACTCAGCGGGAAAGAAAAGCCACATAGGGAGAAGAGAGCGAATTGTTGGTGGAGAGAGGTGCGAGGGGAGCAGGCAGAGCAGGCTTGGAACTCTGTGATCTCGTCGCCGCTTCGCCCGTCAGGTTAGCTACGCTCCTGCGCACCGTACACCCCGTCTGCCACTCCTCCCGCACCGCCTGCACCCGCCCGTGCCGTCCCTGGACCATTCGAGCACCCTCCGCACCTTCACCGCAAAAGTCGAAACTCGCCTCGACTGCCTCCCACACTCGGTTAGGCCCGCTTTTGAGCGGGGGAACGGGTAGATGCGTTGGCTAGGAGCAGGATGGAGCAGAAACAGAGGCGGTAGAGGGTGTTGTTGCGGCGCAGTGGATCACCTCAGGCTCGTCTCCTTCCTCCTCGAGTGCACCAAGCTGACCTCTCGTCGCCCACACCACCCCTTGCCGCCCTCCTACTCCCCTTCTACCCTCCCCCTGCGCTGTGGATACTCCCGTACACGTGCCAGTCATGTCGTCGGAGTCCACTTTTAAGCGCTTTGTCGAGGTCGGCCGCGTCGTTCTCCTCAACGACGGCCCCTCGGCTGGCAAGCTCGCCACCATCGTCGAGATCATCGACCACAACCGCGTACGCACCCTCTCGCAGCTCTGTTCGAGGAGCGAGAGCTGATGTTGCCCCCCTCCCGCATATCGACCCCTTCCTCAACTCGCCTCTGGCCCCTTGATCCGCGCCATCCTGCCCGCCATGCGACTCTCCTGCACCTCCTCTATCGCCTACAACCGCAACTCGCGACTTTCCGCGCTCGTCCCCCACTTCCACCTCGACACCCCCTCCCGACCCGACCTGCCGACCCCTCCTTCCTCCTCCCGACCTTCCGCCGCGCCCTGCACTGCACGCTACGACCATACGCTCCGACCACGACGCCGACCCTGCGCTCGCCGTGCTCGAAACCGCCTCGCACCCGGACCTCCTCTCAAACAGGCCCTCATCGACGGCCCGTCGACCGGCGTCCCCCGCCAGGCCTTCACCTACCGCCGCCTCACCCTCACCCCCTTCGTGCTTAAGAAGCTCCCCCGCGCTTCGGGCTCGACGACGGTGAAGAAGGTCTGGGAGGCCTCGGGCGTTGACGCCAAGTGGGCTGCCTCGGCGTGGGCCAAGAAGCGCGAGGCCTCGCAGGCTCGCCGCAACCTGAGCGATTTCGAGCGCTTCTCTGTGCAGATCCTCAAGAAGCAGCGCCGTCGTCTCGTACGTATTTCGTTCTCTACGCCCCGAAACGTCTCCTTCGGCCTCTACAACCCGAAACGTCCGCTGACCTTTCATTCCTCGTGTAGGTCCAGGCCGCCGCCGCCAAGGCCGCGAAGTCCGCCTAAGCGCTTGTTCTGATGATGTTGTGACGCGAGCTAGGGCTGGAACGGGGTCGTCCACACCATCTCTTGCGAGCGGGAGCAGGAGCGAGGGAGGAGCCGGGGGCGGGAGAGATGCGCACGAGAGCGGGCGGTGCTCGCGGCGGCGTGACCGAGGTCTCGAAGCCTCAGGCTCGAGGCTGGCGCGACCGCGGTGCTGCTGGAGAGCCCCACAAGCCGAAAGAGGACGAGGAGGAAAAAGACTCTCGCTGTTGTCCCGTTCTTTGCTCGTCTCGCATCTTCCGCGCTGCTGCTACTACTTCGTACACTTCGCCAGTACACGCTCTGATTCGGCTGAGACTGTACGAAAGTGCGTCCGCAATTTCCGTGGGCGATCCCCTCGTCGACTTCGGTCGCTTCTCGCGCTCTTCCACGCCCGCTCTGCTCGCTTGCTCACCTGCTGTAGCTCACCGTCGCTCCAGGGGCTTCGTACACAGCCCGCCGACCCTCCACCAACTTCTCTCACCGCCCACCATGGCCGCCGCTGCCCCCATCGACCCGATCCACAACATCCCGCGCCACGCCTTTCCGGTCCTCACAGAGCCCTTCCTCGTCGACCAGAACTACGAGTTCGTCAAGGAGCTCGGACAGGGTGCGCTCCTCTTGCTCCTCCTGGTCCTCGTGCGGGATGACCCCCTCTGAGTGAACGAGGGGGCCGAGCGGGTGGCTCGCGAAGGTGGGAGCTGACCAGCTGGACGGCATGCGCAGGAGCATACGGCGTGGTCTGCTCGGCCCGCAACCGCATCACGGGCGACAACGTCGCCATCAAGAAGGTGCGTCCGCTTTCGCCGTGTTGTCCCTCTCTCCTCCTTGTCACGAGGCTCATCCGCGCATGTGTGCGGCGTACAGGTCACCAAGGTCTTTCAGAAGAAGATTCTGACGAAGCGCGCACTGAGGGAGCTGAAGTGCGTGTCCGCCTTTCTACCTCCTCTTTTCCTTCACCTGACCCGCTTTGCTCCTACAGGCTGCTGCACCACTTCCGCGGGCACAAGAACGTGCGCTTCCTCCTCGAGCGAGAATGGCTTCGCACTCTCGGACGATGAGCTGACGGACCCGTCGCTTTTCCACCTTCGCCCACTCTTCGCGACCTCGCTTTCGCCGGCTCCGCAGATCACCTGCCTGTACGACCTCGACCTCGTCGACCCGGTCAACTTTGACTCGGTGTACCTGTACGAGGAGTGCATGGAGGCGGACTTGCACGCGATCGTGCGTTGCTTTCGCCCTCCTCTTCGAGCTCTACCCGCTTTCTGATCGGGTAGCGCTCGTTGTGATTGTGGAGGAAGTAGCGCACTGACCCGTTCTCCATTGCAGATCCGCTCCGGTCAACCGCTGTCCGATGCCCATTTCCAGTCCTTCATCTACCAGACCCTCTGCGGGCTGAAGGTGCGCCTTCGAAGTTTCTTGCTGCACCCCTTGCCGTTCGCTGCCTCCACGACGGCGGTGGCGATGTAGAAGAATCGGAAATTGGGCACTCACTCTTCTCTTCGTGAAGTACATCCACTCCGCCCATGTCCTCCACCGCGACCTCAAGCCGGGCAACCTCCTCGTCCGTCCCTTCTCCCGCCTTTCGTCCAATCCCTCCCTCGCTCCTACTGACTTCCCTCGCGCGCTCACGCCCAGGTTAACGCCGACTGCGAGCTCAAGATCTGCGACTTTGGCCTCGCGCGCGGGTTCGACCAGGACGCTGCGGCGAACCAGCAGCAGGGGCAGCAGGGGTTCATGACCGAGTACGTCGCGACGCGGTGGTACCGCGCGCCCGAGATCATGCTCAGCTTTGCCAACTACACGACTGCGAGTACGGTCGCCCTGCTTCTCTCCGATGTCGCCTCGGCTACTGGGCGACGTCGGGTCGGATCGTAGTTCAGGCCCAGGCGTACTGACTCTCCCCTCTTCCCCTTCAGTCGACATCTGGTCCGTCGGCTGCGTCCTTGCCGAGCTGCTCGGCGGGCGCCCCATCTTCAAAGGCAAGGACTACATCGACCAGCTCAACATCGTCCTCCACTTCCTCGGGACGCCGAGCGACAAGACGCTGAGGCGGGTGGGCAGTCCGAGGGTGAGTCGAGCCTCTGTCCTTCTTCCCGCTTTCCTCCCTCCATCGTAGAGCAAAGCTGATGGGCCTTGGTGCTCGTTTGCTCGCAGGCCCAAGATTACATCCGCTCCCTGCCCTTCAAGCCCGGCGTGCCCTTCGTGCAGCTCTTCCCATCGGCCAACCCGCTCGCGCTCGACCTGCTGAGCAAGCTGCTCGCGTTCGACCCGCACGAGCGCATCAGCTGCGAGGACGCGCTCGTGCACCCGTACCTCGCCGTGTGGCACGAGCCGGCCGACGAGTGGAACTGCGAGAAGAAGTTCGACTTCTCGTTCGAGGAGGTCGACGACATCGAGGGCATGAGGCGGTTGATCGTCGAGGAGGTCGAGGAGTTCCGCAGGCTGGTGCGTCTCGGGCTTTCCGCCTCCATCTTCCTCCTTCTCGCTTTTGGAACGGTGCACTGATTTAGAGAAAACGGCCCATCCCAGGTGCGCCCCCAATTCTCCGCCCCGCCCGTCGCCCCGCGCCCGCACCAGCAACAACCCGCCCAGCAGCAGCAGCCCCCTCCGCCCATTCCGTCCGCCTCGCAGCAGCGCGCGAACCCGCAGGTTCCGCAGGGGTACCACGCCGACGATGCGTATGGCGCGCAGGCGGTCGGCGGCGAGGAGGTGCCCGGCGACGAGCTTGAGAGGGAGCTACAGTACGGCCAAGCGCAGCAGTGAGCACTGGAGGGTACGGACGAGGAGGAGGCAGAGCGGGATGGAGACGCCGCTGGCGGTGTTGTCCATGACGAGCCAGGAGGAGCAGGGCAGGACGGTACCAAATCGCTTGGCGGGGAGGACTGTGCGGGCTCTCTCGTAGACTATACGGACATTATGCGCTTCTTCTCTCTCTCAGTCGAACCCTCCTCTGTGGTGAGAGCTTGAGGGCGTTGACGTCGGGGAGGCGGAAGAGGAAAACGGCATTGCGGCCGCGACCGGTTCTCTCGACGACTCCTCGAGCTCTTACTCCATCGTTCCGACTCGCCTACGACGTGCAGCTTCGACCGCCCAGCAAGAACCGCTTCATCGCCGCCGTCCCCCACCTCGAACCCCCGATCACCTCTTTCCCTCCTTGCTCTCGGTCGTCCTGCCTGTCCAGCCCGCTCAGCCAGCTGAGATGTCCTTCTCCGACCTCACCCGCTCCGTCACGACCATCCCACCGCTCTCCACTGCGTCCCCAACCTCCGGCTCCTCTTCCGCCTCTTCCCAGGCCCTCTCCCCGACCCTCTCGCTCGCACCCTCTTCCAGTCGCTTCACGCCCTCTGTCATCGCTTCACAGAGCGCCCGCACCGGTCCGAGCAACATCGCCGGCGCTCTCATCGCGGCGGGAGAGACCTCGCTCGCCGGGAGCGCCAGTGCGAGCCCGACAGGAGCGGAGCCAGGGTCGAACGCGGCCGTGAGCAATGAGAGCATCGCGCTCGGGTTGAGCCTCGGGTTGGGCCTGACTGCGCTGATCGCCCTCACCGTGCGTTCTTTCCCTCCTTTTCTCTCCCTCCTGTTCTGACCCTCTCAGCGTCTCGAGCAGGCCGCCTTCTTCGTCGTCCGCTCTCGCCGCGCGCAGCGGACCAAGTTCGACCGTCGTGCCGAGGTCATCCGCGAGACGATGCAGAACATCGAGCGGAACGCGGGCTTGGAGAGGCGGAAGGAGGAGTGGTAGTCCAGAGGTGCGTTTTTCTCCCCTCCCCCTTCTCTTCTTTCCCCCCTGACCCGGTCCCGCAGAGTACATAACATCACAACCGTGTACTTGACCCCTACGTCCAGCTGCGAGCCGTATCAGCCTTGTATCCCCCACTTTTCCTCTTGCCTTACTATCAGTACCTCCCCTCCTCCCGCGTCACCCACTTCTCTGTATGTAGCCCCCGTGCCCTGTCGTTGTCATTTCTCGGTTCCCCTTCCGGTCGACCGTACACGCGCGCTGATGGCCTTCGTCCGCATGCGGCCAAGGTGGCGGGTCGTCCTCGCCGCCGCCCGCTTTTCTCCCTCAACCCTCGCTGTTCCGCCGCGCAGCTCAGCTCCCCTGACTCTGCCGGCCCTCCAGGTGCAACAACCGCTTCACTCTGCGCACGCGCAGGAGCGGTCTGCGCCACTGCGATGGCGCCGGCGAGGCGGTTCGAGGCCGACCTCGACCGCCGAATGCGGAAGTCCTTGCCTGAGTCCTCCGGCTCGATCGCTTCCTCCCCTCCGGGTTGCATGCGCTGCACGGCCTTTGCTCGACGCTGCGCCTCCTCCTCTCTTTCTTCCCTCTCTCCACCCCTCTCGCTGGTCGTCGTTGTCGTCGCCGTTCCCCTTCCTCTCTCTTTTCCGCCCACCTTTCGAAGCGCCCCGTCGCTCCTTCTCTCGCTTTTCCGCCCACCTTCGACGCTCCTTTGTCGTCTTCCGTCACTCCTTCGACTTCTACACGCTCCCAGTTAGCCATGCACTTCACTGTTGCCGCCGTTGCTTCCGCCCTCCTCGCCGCCGCGCCCGTTTTCTCGGCTCCGGCCGGTACGTCCTCCTCGCTCTCCTCCACCGCCTTGACGAGCTGACCTCCCTTCTGCTTTCAAGGTGCTCTCGAGGAACGCGCCGTGACCTGCCGCTCGCACGCGCAGTGCGCAAACGTTAAGCGCCCGGTCAACTCGTACGCGACTTGCAGTGCCGCCCTTTGCACCTACAGTGCGTCTTCTCCCTTCCTGCTCTACCTCTGCTCGGGCTGATCCTCCCCTCTCCAGCCTGCTACGACGGCTACTCCGACCTCGGCAGCCGCTGCGTCAAGGTCGCCTCGTCGACCTCGTCCGCCTCGTCCGCCGCGTCGACCAGCTCGTCCTCCACCCTCGCCGCGTCGGGCGTCACCTTCACGGACAATGCCGTCGCTGCGGCTGGCGTGACTGGCTTCGCGGGCAACAACACGAACGCGATCATCTCCTGTGCGTCCTTTTCCTGCACTCTTTGCCTCGCCTTCTCTCATCGGTATCTCCTTGCGCAGGGTACGACACGAACTCGACTCGCGACTCGACCAACGGCCACTCGTGGTGCGGCTTCCCGTACGACAACAACGTCGTGCGTCCTTTTTCCTGACCTTCCTCGAGTCCTTGCCTGACCTAGTCGCTTTTTTCGCCAGATCGGCTTCGCCCCCTCGCTCAAGACGATGCTCAACAACTTCAACGGCTCGTACGAGGCGGCCGCCACAGCCTATTGTGGCCTCGAGGCGGTCATCACCACGCCTTCGGGCCGTAACTTGACCGCCTACATCGGCGACGCTTTCGTGCGTCCCTCTCCTTCATCCCTCCGATCCCCCTTGCTGGCCCTATGCACCTCACAACAGCTCTTCCTGCCCGAGTCGCATGATTTGTCGCCCCTCTTCCTGCGAAACTAACGCTCCTCTTCCTGCAGGACGACACCTGGGTCCTCACTCCCTCCTCGATTGACCTCATCCACGGTTCGTTCCCGGCCGTCTTTGGCAGCCAGACCGACAACAAGAAGTGCGTTGCCGTTCCTTCTTGCTCCGCCTCTTCCTCCCTCCCTCCATCCCGTTGCCATCTCGCTCTCGAGCTTGCCTCTGACCCGCTCCACCTCCTGCAGCGACGTCGTCCAGCACGCCTCCTGGACTCTCACCGGTCGCCGCAACGACAACCTTAAGTTCAAGTCGACGACCTCGCTGTACAACACCCCGGCGTCGTCTTCGGCCTGAAGAAGCAGCCCACCCACACTCGCTCTACCTCTCTCTTTTGGGCTTTTCAGGGACTCTTCTTAGTGGATATCAGGGTCAAAAGCGAGCTGGCGCTGGTCGCCGACTTGCCTTTCTGTCTTTTCCGGTTTCTGTAGCACTCTCGTTGTAGCCTTCCTCCCACTGCATCTCTTGCATCGCATCGCGCCGCACCGCATCGCTGCACGACCTCTGACGTGCGGCCTCACGCCTACGAAACCGGCTCGAGCGCTCTCGACAAGGAGTAACAGAGCGGGAAGAGTCTCTTGCGGGGAGATGTGAGCCTACAGCGCCTCCGGGAGCCGGCACAGCGTCGCGTGCGGCGTGAAGTAGCCTGTCGCGCAAGCCCGCCAAAGGCGAATCAGCTCGCCTTCTCGGACGAGAACGGAGATGAGAAGAGGGAGAAGGCGCGGTGCGCACCGGTGAGCAGCAGCGTGTCCTTGTACGGCGCGGCCGCGGTGACGGCCGAGACGACGGCGCCGGTCGGGTCCGCGAGCGCGACCGAGGTGCGGTACTTCTGGCCGTAGCTGGCGGTGGGTGGGTGGGCGCGAGGAGGGGGAGAGGGACGGAGGTCAGGTCAGTTGCGGGTGTGGAAGAAGGGCGGAGGGGAGGGGGGTGGAACGAAGGCCAAGGAAGTAGCAAGGCGGTGGAGAGGCGATACGGAGAAAAAGACCCTTGGGAAGAGAAGGAAGAGGGCTAGCCAAGAAAGAGAAAAACGCACAACTGCGCCTCGCCCGTCTCGTTCCCGACCCTCCAAATCTCGACCGGGCTCCTCCTCGTCCTCGGCCGGTCCGGGTCCTCGGGCACGGGCGCGGACTGGACGAACTGCAGCATGTTGGGGAACGTCGCGGCGAAGAGCTGGCCCGTCAGGGGCGAGACGTGCAGGTTGTCGATCGGGCGGGAGAGCTGCGGGCCGGATGCGGGAGATGAGAATGAGCGCGGCGGAAGGAGGGAGGGAAGGGCCAAGAAGGGAGGGAGGGAGGAGGCGCACCGGGATGGTGTCGACCGGCAGGAGCGTCTTGTCCGCGTGCTGGATCTCCCAGACGGTGATCTCGCCCGAGAAGGTCGAGGCGGAGTAGAGGAGGTCCTCGGGGCCCTTGGCGAGACCTGCGCATCCGCTCGGAGGGTGCGTCAGCCCTAACTGAGCGAGAGAGGACGAAAAGTCGAGGACGCACCGTTCGGGTACCGGATCCCGTCCGCCGCGACCCAGCACTGCTCGTCCTCCCTCCCCTCATCCACCTCGAGCTTGCAATACACGATCTCGCTCGGCTCCTGGTACACGAGCTCAAGCTTGCGCACCCACCCCGTCTTGCTCCGATGGTCGTTGCTCACCCAGAAGCCCTTGGCTTTGCCCTCCTCGGCCGAGTAGTCGAGCACGAGGTTGTTTGGCGTGCGGACGAGCGGGTGCTGGACCGTTTGCACCCACTGCGCGGAGGAGGAGGAGGAGCCGGCAGAGGTGAGGAAGAGCTCGACGACCGAGGCGGCGCCGGTGGCTTGGGCGTGGGAGGCGGCGGTGGAGGGGGAGGAGAGGCCGGGAGAGGGCGGGCGGTGCGAGATGAGCGCGAGGAGGAGCGGCTGTTCCTCCTGCGACTCGGAAGAAGAGGAAGGAAGGGCGACGCCGTCCATGCCGTGGACCCACACGCGCCCGCCACTCTCCTCCGGCATACCTTGCAGCTCCACAACCTTGTGCGTGTTGGTCGAGTAGTCGAAGACGCGGAGCGAGTCGGGAGGGGTAGAAGAGGAGGGGCCGGTGGGGGAGGAGAGGGCGAGGAAGGAGGGGGACCAGGTCGAGCGGAGGGGGAGGGAGGAGCAGGCGCTGGGGTGTTCGAATGTGGTAGGAAAGGGAGAAAGAGGGTGCGAGGAAGACGGAAAGTCGAGGTGATGAGGACCGATGAGGACGACGAGGTCAGCTCGGAAACAGCTCGAAACAGCAAGAGAAGGACGCACAGGTAAGCCAATCCAGCGTCCCGAGCCACCCAGAGATCCTCGCACGCCTCGAGTCCCTCGAGTGGCTCGCACTCGCCGATGTTGAGGGCCGGGTGGGGCGATCGACGCACCCCGAGCACCGTCCACCGCGGCTGGAGCAGCGCGAACAGGATCGCAAGGGGCGGTAGAGACAGCGCCAGCAGCTGGTGGATCGACGGCATCTCGAAGAGCGAGCGGTGAGTGGAGGAGCAGGATGAGGCCGAGGAAGAGGACGAGGAATTCGAGGACTGGTTGCCGAAGATGCTTCATTTCTGCTTCTCGTAGGACATGACCTCTCACGATGTCGCAGGAAAGGCACGCGAGCTTGCACAAAGAGGGTCAGAACAGAAATGGACGTCGATTACAGCGACAAGACGAGTAGAGGCGAGTAAGGATCCCGAGAGTGGCCGAGAGAAGGAGGCACGAGGACAGAGGAGAGAGAAGGGCGTGTCGGCCACGCAGGAAGAGCCTCAAGCGCCAGCGCCCCGCGATCCGTCGGAACGAGCCACCTGTGCAGCATGCCCCGTTGGCTGCTTCCGCCCGCGAGCAAGGGGTCGACGGTCCGGCGAACTCAAGTCGTCGTTGCCGGCCCCACTGTCAGCACGGGCGCGGGCTTCAACGGCGGCATTCTTCATCGCCAGCTTGAAGGCCGCCGGCGTGTCATCCATTCGTGTCGCCAAGTCGGAAAAGTAGGGCAGGTTAGAGGGGCAGTCGGTCGAGACGGGAGGAGGTCGAGGCTTCGGCGGCGGTGGGAGGTCGGAAAAGGACGTGAGGCCTCGAGGCGGCTGGGCGGCTTCTGCGGCACATTGCGGCGAGCGAGTTAGAAGGGACGAAGACCACGCCTATCAATCATTGCGAGGCGCACCTGCTTCGCCCATCCAGCTCTGCAACTCACTCACCGTTATCCATTCCCCGTTTCCCAGCGGAAACTCCCACAAATCTCCAAGCTCGATGTGCGGCTCGAGTTGAAGGGCTTCGAGGTCGGCGAGAGTGGAGGGCATGGAGATGGAGGTGTGCAGGCGGATGTAGCCACGTCGGAGTAGAGCAAAGTCTGCGAGGAAAATAGCAAGGGAGGTCAGGGGGAGAAGCAACAGGACAGAGGGGCGGAAGGCAGGGGAGGGGAAGAGAGGCGGCAGCGGCGGTTCTGGGGACGTACAGGTGAACTGCTCCTTGACGAACAACACCTCTGGCTGGTTGCTCGCTCGCGAATACGCCTGCGCGTCTCCGCCAGTGTGCCAGGCCAGCACGTACCGCCACCACTCCTCGGTGATCCGCTCCCAGCCCTCGTAGGTCTGGTAGATGCGCTCGAACTCTCCAAACCAGACCCAGATCCTGTTCGAGTAAAGGTAGACGACCAGGCGTTGGATGGGAGGAGGGAGAATCGGCTTGCTGATGAGGACTGGGAGGCGACTCAAGGGCATAAGGGCATGGAGCCGGACGGGGCGAGACCCGGAGTGCTTGGCGTGTATGACGGGACGCTGTAGACCCTCTGAGAGCAGCAGCAGTGAGCAAGCGTGAAATGAAGAGAGCAACGCACGGCGGGCAAGGACCTGTCCCGAGGCAAGCGTTGGACAAGTTGTCCCCGACGCTCCTTTCAGAAGAACGAGAAGCAAGGGTATATGCGATTGCGCGAACCGAAAACAAGCGAGAGGAGAACTAGGGAGCATGTACAAGGCGAGGGCAAATGAACCGCCAGGGGGAGGAGGAGAAAACGCAGTGGAGGAACGACCGAAATGAGAGGAAGGCAGGGCCAGGAAGGGGGCATGCTGGGAGGAGAGGAGAAATAGGACGTGTGTATGGTGGGAGAGAACGGGAGAGGGGAAAAGAAGGGAAGGGTAAGAAAAGTGTCCATCGAGCCGTGTCGTCCTCCTCCTTCCTCGACTCCCGCGAGATTAGGGAAATCTACCCGCCGTCTTCCCCCCTCCCCCCCGCCTCTCCCGCTCGCCTCTGTGAGCACCTAGACGAGCATCCACCCACCAACGACGGCGCCCATCGCGAGCGCGCCGGCGGTCGCCCACCGGCTGACCTCGGCTCCGGGCGCTGCCGCGCCGGCAAAGACGTTGGCGCTCTTGGTCTGGGACGGCCAGCCGGTCTGGACGGCGGCGGCGGGCGTGGTACTCGAGGACGAGGTGATCGACGCCGAGTCGGTTGCGGACGACGACGAGGAGTCCGAGGAGGCGGAGGTCGCGACGGCGACGACGGGGGTGGTGGTCGTCGAGGAGGTGGTCGAGGAGGTCGTGGAGGAGGAGGAGACGGCGGTGGTGCCGCAGTAGGCGGTCAGGTCTGGACGTGAGATGGGAGGGAGAAGAAGCGGAGTGGTCAGTCCTCTTCGGCGCTCATCAGGAAGAGAAGGGGAGCGCGGTGACGGACCAGAGACGGCGGTGGTGACGGTGGCGGCGTTCGAGTCTGCCTCGGTGGTGAAGCAGTCGGAGCAGGCGGCGAAGTTGGCCTGGTAGGTCGCGTCGCACACGCAGGCCTGGAAGCCCGTGTCGGAGCCAGCGCCGCAGGTCTGTGCGAGTGGAGAGGAAGAGTCAGCACGGCGTACGGGCGTGCTCAGGGAGGACGAGCCTGTCGAACGGACCCCGAGCGGAGGAGGGGATCGAGGGGCGGTCGAACGAGAGAGAGGGCGTACGGAGACGGCGGTGAGCCAGTCCTGGCAGGTGGTTGAGCAGGTGCCGGGGATGAGGGTTGCGACGGTTTCTGTGTGAGCGGGTGAGCGAGTGAGCGGGGTGCTGTGCTGGTTGATGGAGATGGAAGGGAGGGTGCTCACGCTGCTCGGTGTAGATGTCGTCGGCAGACTGGGCGAGTGCACCCGTGAGGACGGCGAGAGCGAGAACGAGGCGGAGCATCCTGAGCAAGCGAGTGAGAGGAGAGTGAGAAGGAGAGGAAGGACGAGGACGAGGAGGAGAACAAGGTTGGCCCGCGACGGACTGCTTCCAGCGCGTTTAAAGGGTCACTGACGCGTGCACCAGCACCCCCACCACCCTTGCCACCCACTCTCCCGTCTTCAGCCAGTCCCACTCGACCCCTGACCCTCTACGCGTCCCTCCTCCCGTTCCTCCACAAACACTCCCTCGACCTCTCACCTCGCCTAATCACCGCCTAGACACGCCGCACAACCACCTCCGATGCACGTCATCAAACCCTCCTGGGTCGTCCACCCCGACGACTCGCGCCCGTCCAAACCCGACCTCACCCTCTACTCGCTCGACATCCACCCAGACGGCTCCCGCCTCGCCACCGGAGGACTCGACTCGCTCGTCCGCATCTGGTCCACCGCTCCCATCCTCTCCCCCGAGGCGGAACAGGACGACAACGTCCCCAGGCTGCTCTCGACCCTCTCCTCCCACACCGGTCCGTCGCCTCTCTTCCTCACCTACCTGTCCAGGCTGACTTGTTTACTTCGACAGGCCCCGTCATGTCTGTCCGCTGGAGCAACGGCGGCTCCTATCTCGCGTCCGGCTCGGACGACCGCGTCGTCATGATCTGGGCGCACGACGGGTCCGTCTCTTTCTTCCCTCTTCTGCGCTTTCACTCCGACTGACTCGACTTTGACCTCGACCGACAGCTCCGGAGGCGGCAAGGTCTGGGGGAGCGAGACGACCAACGTCGAGAACTGGAAGGCGACCCGCCGGCTGGTTGGGCACAACTCGGGTGCGCTTTTCCTTCCTCCTCCTCCTGCTCCTTTTCAGCTCCACTCACCCTTCGACTGCGACAGACGTCGCGGGTGTCGACTGGAGCCCCGACGACAGCTACCTCGCCTCGGTCGGGCTCGACAACGTCGTCCTCATCTGGTCGGGCCAGACGTTCGGTCCGTTCCTCACCTCGTCCCCGCCCCTCTCTCCCGCTCATCCCCTCCTCTCCACGAATGTAGAACTCGTCCGCAAGCTCGACGCCCACCTCGGCTTCGTCAAGGGCCTCGTGTTCGACCCCGCGGGCCAGTTCCTCGCGACCCAGGCCGACGACAACTCGCTCAAGGTCTGGCGCACCGACTCGTGGACGCTCCATGCCGACGTCAGGGAGCCGTTCGAGGACGCGCCCAAGGCGAACGTCATGCGGCCGACGTGCGTTTCTGTCGCTCTTCCTTTCGTTTCCCTGCCTTTCCCCCCAAGAGACGGGACTGATGAAGGAAGGTTGAAACGCGAATGCACAGCTGGTCCCCCGACGGTGCCTACCTCGTCACGCCCAACTCGATGAACGGGCCCGTCTTCTGCGCCGCCGTCATCGAGCGTCGCTCGTGGAAGAGCAACAACTCGCTCATCGGCCACCCGGACATCGTGCAGGTTGCCGTACGCCCCTTCTCCCTCCTTCCTCTCTTCTCACTACTGACCTCCTCTTTTCTTTCCTCGCTATGGCAGGCCTACAACCCCCTGATCTTCCTCCGCGACCCGTCTCAGCCCGCCTCGGTTAACAACGCGTGCTCGCTCCTCGCGCTGTGCGCGCAGGGCACCGTCTCGCTCTGGTTCACCGACCTGAGCCAGCCCTTCGTCGTCCTCGCGGACGTGATGGACCGAGAGGTGCTCGACATGAGGTGGTGCGTCGACTTCACGTCTTTCCGCCTGTGCTTCTTTTCGAGCGCGCGGCTGATGTTTCCGATCTGCATGTGCACAGGTCAAAGGACGGCAAGCAGCTCTGGCTCTCCTCGTCGGAAGGGCACGTCGCCGCCATCGTCTTCTCCTACGAGGAGTACGCCCCGCTCGCCCCGCCCGACACGCAAGCCCAGATTTTTCAACAAGCCTACGGCGTCGTCCCGCGCGCCAAGGTCGCCGTCTCCCGCCCACTCTCGTCCCAGTCCTCCCTCGCCGGACCCGCAGGAGGAGGCGGAGGCGCAGGCACGATCGCCCAGCCCAACACGCTCGTTGCGCGCAAAGGCCCACACGCGAAGCGGCCGCGCACGGTCCAGCTCCAGCAGAGCCAGCCGTTCGCGCCCGCGCAGCCGAGCCCGCTGCAGCAGGCGATGCAGGTGCAGCAGCAGCCGGCGCTCGTCCAGCAGCCGCAGCAGACGGCGGCGAGCGCGTTCGCGAATGCGCCGACGTTCCCACAGCAGCAACCAGTCCAGCTGCAGCAGCAGCAGCAGGTCAACGCCTTCGCCTCGACTTCCGCTGCGCAGCTCCCGATGCAGCAGCAGCAGATGCAGCCCTCGCTCGCGCACCTCTCGCAGATCTACCACCAGCAGCAGCAACCGGGTCAGCCTCACCCCGCCGGCAGCACCCCGTACATCCCCTTCGGCGCCGCCCTCGCCCCGACTGGCAACGCCGTCGAGCCCGCCGCCGCCGCCGCTGCTGCTGCAGGGTCATCCAGCTCGAAGAAGCGCGCCTCGCTCGCCCCCGCCGGCGCAGCAGAGCAAGCCCCTCCCGGTCCTCCTCCTCCCGGATGGCCCTACCCGCCGTACGGCTACCCTCACCCGTACCCGTACGCGTACCCTCCTCCCGGCGGCGAGGTCCCGCCCGGGTACGTCGGCGGCGGGCCGCGCGCGTCGGCGGCGGAGTACCGCTTGCAGGGGCACACGCTCTCCCGGGACAAGGCGGGCGAGGACGGCAAGGAGAAGGAGAGGGAGGAGCGGGAGCTCGTCCCTGCTTACTGCGTGTACGACAGGGAGGTCACGTTCCGCGTGACGAACGGGACGGGCGGGGCGGCGCGAGGGGGCAAGAAGGGCAAGGAGAAGGGCAAAGGGAAGGAGAGGGAGCTTGAAGGGCTGGCGGTCCCGAGCGTGATGAGCTACGGCAGGGTCGAGCTCGAGGACAGGGAGGGCGGCGATGCGCTCGAGTTCCGGAACTTTGGCGAGGGCGAACGTGCGTCTCTTTTCCTCCCTCTTCTTCTGCCGGCTTCGGCTCATCGAAACCTTCCCCGTGTCTCGATGCGCGCGCGCAGGCAAAGGCACCGCCGAGCTCACGGTCGTCAACGGCAAGAAGGACAAGTCGCTCTGGGTCGACTACGTCCCGCGGTACGTCGTCGCTGCGACGGGCGGGCCGGTGTTCACCGCCGTCAGTCTGGACGACGGGAGCTTGGTTGCGTGGAGTCCGGCGGGGAGGCGGTGCGTCTTCTCGCTTCCTTTGCCCTCTCCTTCCTCCACGTTACCGAGGAAGGCGACTGATGGAGGGGCTTGTTGACTTTGCACAGCATCATTCCAACCCTCGTTCTCGACGCACCTTGCTCCTTCCTCGAAGCCGAGGGTTCGTACCTCCTCGCCCTCACCGCTCTTGGCACCCTCAGCGTCTACAACCTCTCCCCCTCGATCCCTAAGCCGCGCACGATCTACCCTCCGCTGTCCATCTCCCCGCTCCTCGTCTCCTCAGCCACGCGCCAGCACCCGAACCCGACCGTGACGACCTCTGCGCTGCTCCCGCACGGCACGCCGCTCGTCGCGCTCTCGACGGGCGCAACCTTCTCGTACGACGCCGACCTCGCCGCGTGGACGCGCGTGAGCGAGCCGTGGTGGGCGCGCGCGAGCGAGGCGTGGGAGGGCCGCCGCGTTGGCCGGGGCGGCGCCGGCGCGCTTGCGGACAAGACCTCGGCGAGGGGCATCATTCGCAAGGTCGAGAGCGCGGTCAACGAGATTGTGGTCAACGAGCTGCATCGGAATGGGGACGAGGCGGAGGAGACGACGGATGAGGAGGAGGACGAGGACGAGGAGGCCGAGGCGGAAGCGAAGGAGGGCGACAAGGAGAAGGAGAAGGAGCCAACAACGTCCGAGACGGATAAGCAGGACTTGGCCACGGCGGAAGGCGGCGACGTCGAGATGAACGGCACGACCTCGTCGGGCAAGACCAAGGCCTCGTCGCCGCCGCCCATCCCGCGCCTATCGAAGCGCCTCAAGCCCGCCGGTCCGCCGCAGTCGCCGACGCGCTCCTCGGGCGACTTCCGCACGGCGGCGACGCTCGCGCACCTCGAGACGCGCCTGCAGGCCGCACAGCAGCTGGACAGCCAGAGCGAGTACCGCGCGTTCTTGCTGCAGTACGCCAAAAGGCTCGCCGAGGAGGGGCTGAGGAGCAAGGCCGAGGAGGTCGCGAGGGAGCTGCTCGGGCCGGTTTATCAGTGCGTTGAGAATCCCCTTTTCTCTTCTGTCGTCTTCTTCCGAGGCGACGATGCTGATTCGCTTTTGTTCGTGCGCACAGCAAACCCGGCAAGAGCGAGGACGAGGCGTGGACACCGACCGTCGTCGGCCTCAACAAGCGCGACCTGCTCCGCGACGTCCTGCGCGAGTTTGGTGCGTCTCCCTCCTCTTCTGCCCTATCGCTCTTCCGCTGACTCTCCCAACCTTGTCTCTGCTGCTCTGTTTGTCCCCTTTCCTTCCCGCTCTACAGCCAAGTCTCGCACGACGGAGCCGCTCGCGAAGGAGTACCAGGACCTGCTCAAGAAGGTCTCGGCGTCGTGGTAGTCTTCCTTCTCCGGCCTTCGCCCCCTTGCCTCACCAAGCGCAATGCATCTGCGCGCTCGCAAGCCCACCTCGTTGTCGAGAGGGAAAGCAGCAAGAACTTCCGCGGACCGCCGTGATGCCCAGCGAGCGGGGCTGCTGCTTGCTTTCCGCCTCTGTGCTCAATCAACGCTTCCGTTTCTCGCATGTCGGACGAGAGGTATCATGCGCGACTACGAGCGGCGAGCGAGAGAAGGAGGGCGGCGGTGTATCGGTCGTTGCGGAAGGAGGAGAGGGAGGACAGCGGGGTGCGTCTGTTTGCTCTTCCCAGCTTCCATCGCGTCCGAAGAGCTGACCTCGGACGAATCAGTCGTCGAGCGCCGACAGTGGGGAGGCGGACGAACCGCAACCAGCACCACCTGCAAAGGGAGGGGGTTGTTCGACGATGGCGATCGTCCTCTGTACGTCGTCTTTGGCTCTGCAACGACTCTCATCGATCCCTTGCGGGCAATCCCCGCCGTTGTAGCGCGAGCGGGCTGACCTTCGCCTGCTTTTCTCCCTTTCCTCCTCCGCCCGCAGTGCTCGTTCTCAGCGCTTTCCTTCTCCTTAGTGTCGGCTACCTCGTCCTCTCTCGACTTCGAAGCTCTAGCACGACCGCACCCCCTACCTCGAGCAGCGATACCTCTTCTTCACCTTCCGCCGAGACGACCTCTTCATCGATCCCTTCTTCCGCCTCTTCCCCCTCGAGTTCCTTTTCCGGCAAGTCAGGCAGGACGGACACGTCGGGACAGGTGACGTCTGGTCCCGCTCCCGCCGCCTCGTCAGCCGCAACTTCAACTTCCACTTCGTCTTCTTCGAGCGGCGACCAGTCCGCCCTCACCGCACTCGGCATCTCGACCTTCCTTGGCAACAACACGGGCGGTACTGCGTCGTGGTACCACACCGACAGCGGGACGGACAGTACAAACGGTGCGTTCCTTCTCCCACCCTCATCACACATTCTTTCCTTTTCTTGCTGACCTTGGACCTCTCTACTTCCGGCCAGGTCGGTCCTGGTGCGAGTTTCCCTGTACGCTCTCACGCTCTTGTCGAGTCGTCTGCGCAGAAGCGGTGTGGGTCGTCACGGGAGAGATAATTGCTCTTTTCTCCCAGCCGAGACTGACCCCTTGGTCCCGCTGCGCGCTGCAGACAACGACGTGGTCGGCTTCGCGCCTTCGCTCAAGACCATGCTGAGCTCGTTCGACGACGATCCAACCAGAGCCAAGACCGGCTTCTGCGGGCTCGAGGCAGAGGTGTACTCGCCAAAGACGGGAACCACCACAACCATGATTATCGCCGTGCGTCTTCCCATCCTGCCTCGATCTGTTAGAGCGCGTTGTCTGACGTGTCTTTCTGCCAGGATGCCTTCGACGATACATGGGTGTTGACGCCAGCTTCAATAGATGTCATCTACGGGAGGTAAGCCCCTGCTTTCTCTCGCTTTTCGTTCCGGGCCTCGAGGTCGCTGCCTTACCTCTTTTGCCGATCGTGCCCATTTTCGTGAGGCGCCCGCAACCCGAGAAGACTCACTAACCGCCTTTTCTCCCTGCCTTTCCTCGCCATTTTCGCTCTCGCCCCTCCTCCAGCTTCCCCACTCTCTTCGGCAGCTCGACCGACGACAAGAACGACGTCGTCAAGGACGTCTGGTGGCAGCTCACCGGAACCCGCAACGACTCGTTCGCTCGTCCTCCTTTTCTCCCCGGACAGTCGAAGCTGACCTCCTCCTTTCCTGCCAGATTCACGTACAAGGGTGTCGGCGTAGGCTAGAGAGTGCAAGGAAGCGTTCTCGAAGCGAACGAAGGCGCGAGCGAGAAACCGCTTCGGCAACGATGAGGGGCCGAAGAGCCAGCGGGGCGTTCTTCGCTGCTTGTGCTCCTACGCTACTCTCGGTGCTACAGAACTGCTCCTGCTTTAGACCAAGACCTACCGGCACCCCTCTCTACGTGCCCCTCGTGCTGCTGGCCCTTCCCGCACGATGCTCTCGCTTACCGAGGTGCGGCTCGATTACGCTCCTTCCGCCCCTCAAGCTGACCCAATTCGCGTGTACAGGCTGTTCAGACTACCCCCGCATTCGTCCGGCAGGGCAACCCAGCCGATCCAGCTCACCGCTCGCCCCCCAGCCACGTCTACGACGCCGACATCTCCCCGACCTGGACCGTCGGGTCCGTCGCGCACGGCGGGTACCTCCTGAGCGTGCTCACCGCCGCTGTGCAGCAGCACCAGCGCCTCCAGTCCTCCCCGCACGTCGACCCTGCCCACCTCACCTCGCACTTCCTCTCCGCGACGGTGCCGGGCAAGGCGCAGGTCGAGGTCCGGGAGATGAGCGCGACGAAGCGCTGGACGCGGCTCGACGTCGAGCTGTGGCAGTGGACGCCGGACCCGAACACGCACGACTTTGTCGACGCAAAGGCGGAGCGCGTCCTGCGCATCCAGGCGCACTTCCTCGTCAGCACGCTGCCGGATCTCCCTGCGCCCGGCGAGGATGCGCCGTTAGCGACGCAGGACGGCGTCAACTACCTCGACGCGCCGTGCCCGCTGCTCGAACACCCGGGCGCGATCGACATGACGGACGGGGGGACGCCCGTCCCGCCCAAGCTGCGCTTCAACAGCGCCGTCAAGTGGAAGGAGGTCGAGCACGTTAAGCCGAGCGACGGATCGCTGTCTTGGGGCGCGTGGATGGATTTGACCAGCGAAAAGGACTTGACCAGCACGGCGGGTGCGTCGGTTTTTACCTCTCTCCTCGGAAGTACCTCCTGACCCTCTTGCATCGACAGCTCTCATCCCCTTCTTTGCGGACGTCGCGAAGAACGGACCCGAGACGCTGCCACGCGATCGCCGACCTGGTCTTTCGTACGTCTTCGTCCCAGTCCATCAAGTCTCTCCATGCTCTCTCTCCTCCTTCTCCTTTCAAGCTTTTGCTAACCTTGCCGTCCCTCCCTCGCTGCAGCTGGTTCCCGACCATGACCCTGTCCCTCGACTTCAAAGCCAAGTTCCCTCTCCTCCCCCCATCTTCCTCCTCCGCCTCGGGCCTCGCCAAGCGCACCTACGGCCTCTACTCCAAGACGCGCACGATCCACGCGGGCAGGCACGACCTCACCGTCGAGGTGTGGAGCGCGCCGGCCGAGCTGGGCAGCGGGAAGGAGGAGGAGAGCGAGCGCGAGCGGGACGGGGAGGGGGTGGAGCGCTGGAGGAGGTGCGGGAGTCGGTTGCTCGGCGTGAGCACGCAGGTGCGTCGCTTTGCCTTTCTTTTGCGGTTGCCGCGGTTGCGGGAAGAGAGATCAGCATCTTGCTCACCCTTCTCTCTCCTCCAGATGGCCTTGACCGTCCCGCTCGAGGTCAACCTGGCCCGCGGCGGTCAGCAGAACGGCGGCGGCGGCGGCGCAGCAGCACCGGGCGACGAGGGGAAGAAGGCGAAGCTGTAGAGAGCGTACCTAAGTATTGCACGGCCTGTTTGCGGTTCTTTCCTTCCGTCTCTGGGGTCTCTCGCCTCACCACGACGGCAGCAGGATCTGGAGAGCGCTCCGCGCGTGTATTGCGAAGCGGCCGATTCCGGCGGCGTGTCGTGAACGAATCGAGAGAGGAGGAAGAGAAACCGAGAGAGGCGAGGCAGTGCGGTCTACGTGGAGAGCGAGAGAGACGAGAAGGACCGGGAAAGGAGGCCACGGACCACGGAACGACGTGGGGAGGGAGAGGGGCAGAGGAGACTTATGCAGAAAGAGGGGGCCAGCGGAGGGAAGGCAGGGAGGCGGGAGTAGATGCGAGGTGAAAGGTTATCAGGTGGGTGAGGAAAGGAGAAAAAGAAAGGGGGGGAAGACCAAACGGGACCGAGTCCGCTACGCCAGCGCAGGGACGTTGACCTTGGGGTGCTCCTCGCGGAACTTGGTCGCGCGCTCGATCCAGCCGACCATGTCGACGCCGTCCGGGCCCTTCGCCGCGTCCTCGGCGAGCCAGGGGTGTTCCTGCGGGCGCGCGCGCGGGTGGGTCAGTCCCGCTACCCGCGCTGTAGGAAAAGAAAGAGGGAGAGAGAGAGAGGAAAGGGGGACGGACGAGCAGCTGCTTGTAATTCGGCCGGTCCGTCGCCTTCTTGATCAAGCACTGGCTGACAAAGTCCCGCGCGGTCTCGCTGTACCGGTCGGGCAAGCTCGGCGGGTCGCCGTGCACGATGGCGGTGAGCTGGGCAAACACGTTCTGGTACGTCTCGGGCGGGTACGGGTAGTGCCCGATCGCGGCTTCGATGATCGACAGGCCGAGCGACCACACGTCCGACGAGGCCGTGTAGGACGTCGCGGCGCCCATCGACTCGCCCTTGATGCGTTCGGGCTGCAGAGCGGGAGAGGAGGGGTCAGTCTTCTCTCTTTAAGGCAGCGCTCCGTCTCATTTGCTGACAAGAGGGAAGGAACGAGCAGGAGGACGCAAAACGCACCGCCATGTAGCTCTGGCAGCCGATGTTGGTCTTGGCGAGACTGCGGTCGAGCTGGCCCGAGACGCCAAAGTCGCACAGCTTGACGTAGCCCTTCTTGTTGAGCAGGACGTTCGTCGGCTTGACGTCTGTGCGAGAGCGCGACTACCTGCATCAGTGCAGCCCTCAGACGAGAGGAGGAGGAAAGAAAGAGGAAGGCGAGGCGCACCGCGGTGCATGATCTTGAGTTCGTCCTTCAAGAACTTGAGCCCCTGGACCATGCTGCTCGTGATCCGCGCGAGCACGTCCTCGGGCACGTCGGCGCCGGCCCAGTACTCGAGCGAGCGCGCGTCCATGTACTCCATGCAGTAGTACACGCACGACTCGATGAAGAAGGCGCCGTAGAAGTCGATGATGTACGGCGACGTCGCGCGGTGCAGGATGTCGAGCTCGGTGATGATCGTCTTGAGCTTCGAGTCGTCCAGCTCGAGGCGGATTTCCTGCGCATGGCACAACACGTCGCCAGTCAGTCCCCCTCCTTCACTCGGAAGTCGGACACAAGAGACGAGAGAGCGCGCGCGCAACGCACCTTGAGCGCCATCGTGACCCCGGTCGGCCGGTGCAAGACCTTCTGGACCGTGCCGTAATTGCCCTTGCCGAGCTCCTCGAACAGCTCAAAGTCGTCCATCTTGATCTTGAAGCTCGCGCCGGACGAAAAGTCGACGCCGTCGGCGTGCAGGATCGCCTTGGACGCAAAGTTGAGCCGGCCGGAGGGGTCGCTGCGAGGGGGAGAGGCGGGTCAATTCCGCCTCAAGTTCATCCACGCCTACGCTCCCTCCCTCGTAGCAGACGAGGAGCCGAGGCGGAAAAGAAAGGAGAAGAGCGAGACGTACACAATCTTCCGGAAGTTGGAGAACGGCGTCCCCGTCCCGTCCCCTCCCTCTCCCTCGTCCCCATTCTCCCCTCCATTCCGCCTCGTCGGGCTCCGCGGCTCATCTCCCCCTCCCGTTCCAGGCAGCTTCATCCCGCCCCCTCTCCGCGCGCTCAACCCGCCCGGCGGCCGTACTGGCGGTGCGGCTCCTCCAGAAGAAGAGGCGGGGGACGACCCAAACGGCGAGTCGTCCTTCGTGCTGATCCCCATCGCGCTCAGCGTTAGCCCCGCGCCGCCCGGTCCGCGCCTGCGCGCCGCCATCCCGCCCGGCGGCTTGACCCCCGGGCCAGCGAGCGCGCCGGCCGCGCCGGGCGGCGCCGAGCCGGCTGCGCCGCCGACGCCTGGGCGTGGAGGCGGGCGAGGGGCGAGTTGCGGGGCTTGGTTGGGCTGGGAGGGCGCGGGAGAGCCGGAGGGGGAGGGCTTGAGGGAGGGCAAGGGGGACGGGTTCGAGGAGGATTGGGAGGAGGATTGCTGCGAGCGGGCCGTCATCTGCGCGTGCCGGCACCGAATCCTCACATCTCGTCAGTCCGGCTGCTCTCGAGCGGAAAGAAGGAGAAAGGGAGACGGAGAGCGAGAGAGACGCACCGCGGCCATCTTGGCCGCCAGGCTCGGGGGCATCTTGAGCGGCCCGCCTGCGCCGGGTCCACCGACGCTGCCGCGGACACCAGCCTTGAGCGCTCCTCCCGCGACGGGCGGTTTCCGTCCCGCTGCTCCTGCTGCTGCTCCTGCGCCGGCGGTTGCGGGTGCGGATGCGCGGGGGACGAGGGGCGGTTGTTGCTGGGGTGGAGGAGCAGGGGCGGAAGGGGAGGCGGAGGAGGGCGAGCTGGGCGGAGGGGGCGAGGCGGCTGCGCGAGGGGTCGAGCTGTCGGAGGAAGGAGACGGAGAGGGAGACGAGGTCGAGTCGGCGAGGGCGAGCTTGGCAGCCTCCTCGGTGAGGACGGCGGTGGGTTCGGGAATGCCGTTGCTGGTCATGATTGTGCTCTCGAGTGGGAGAGGTGGGAGGGAAGGAGAGAAGGGATTGGAAGTGAGGTCGAGATGACGCTCGATCCCGACCGCTGCGGGCGGGGTAACGCGACACTCGAGTGGGAGCCAGAGACGGGCCAGGGGTGGGTCGGAGGTGAGGCGTGCGAGTGCTGCTCAGGTGGACGAGTCCGGGGTCGAGCAGAGCAAGGACGAGGACGGCGGTGGTGCTGACGGTGTGCGGGGGTCGAGGGGGGGGATCCGCAACGGGGTCAAGGGGGAAAGGGGAGGCGACTGGTGGGTGCAGGGTGGCGCTGGATAGGCGGGTGCTCTACTCCGAGTGCGTTCGAGTGCGAGTGACGCTTGCTCAGCCGAGGTCGAGGTCGAGGTCGAGGTCGGGTCGGACGCCGTCCAGGTCCAAGTCGGCGGCTGTCGATCGCTAAAGCGAGCGGTGGTCGAGGGCTCCCAGCGAGTGTACAAGTGCCCTGGTGGACGGCAGTAAGAGCGCGACCGTGGTTAGCGAGCAAGGTGAAGCGGCTCAAGCGGGACCGACGTCGTTCGCTCTTGCTCCTCGTCGGACCCCTTGCTGACCACACCCAAGTCCCTCATCTCTACCCCAGCTCACCTCGTACTGCCAGATGAGCCAGTGCAGCTGTAGTCTGGTAATCTCGTACGAATTGTCCCGCTCTCGGCTCGTTCGAATCGAGAATCCAACTCGTCCCTCCTCTTGCTCTTGCTCAAGCTGGTCGGGCTCTGCTCGTCCACGTGCTCTCGCTTGTCCGCTCTCTTTGCGCGCCATGGCGGCCTCGTCGCCCTTCCAGCGCCGCCCCGCCCTCACTCGCACCTATGGCACCGCGCGCCGCTCGTCGCACCCTCCTGCTCCTCGTCGCTCAACCGCCGCACCCAAGAGCATCCTCGACGACTCGAGCGACGACGACGACGAGCAGGTCGCGAGGGAGATCGAGCAGCAGCTGCTCAGCCCGAGGAGCCAGCAGCAGCAGACGAAGAAGGGCAAGACCACCTCCATCTCGCGACCGCCTCCTGCTCCACCTCCTGTCAAGCTCGCCGCACCCCCCAAACCCGCCTCTCGACCACCAGCAACCCTCCGACGCACCCGCTCGTCCACTACACTCGCCAAGCAGGCCGCCGAGGAGGACAGCACCTCGACCGGTGCAAGTGGGGCGGACGAGCAGGACAAGGAGAAGCAGCAGGGCAGCACCGTCTGGGACGAGACTGCCGCGCTGCAGCGCAAGCCGTCGCCGACCAAGCCGAGGGCGGCGAGGCGGACGAGCACGCGCTCAGGAGGAGCAGCGAGTGCTGGAGAAAAGAAGAATGAGCTTCCGTCCGCCTCCCCAGCCAGGCTGACCAGGAGCGCGTCGAGGTCGCCGGCGAAGCGAGCAGCGCCGGTGGAGGCGCAGGAGAAGGAGGGGAAGGAGGTCGAGGAGGCCCACGAGCCGCCCGAGCCATCCTCCCCGCCGAACAGGCGGAAGAGGACGCGGCTCTCGCTCGCGCGGGGCGCTGCTTCTCCGGCCAAAGACTTCGCGCTGTCGGCGGAGAAGGGCAAGGGCAAGGAGAAGGAGAAGGACAAGAAGGACGACGAGGACGCCATCCCCGCGCCGATCAAGTACGTCCCGCTCGAGGAGCGGCTCAAGCAGGCGAAGAAGGCTGCGCCTCCCCCTCTCCCGCCGCCGTCTCCACCCAAGTCGCCCTCGAGACGGGCAGCTCCGCCGCCCCAGCCAGCCTTTGTTCGCCACACCCGGTCGAGGTCGTCAACCGCCATCCCTTCGCCCGCTCTTCCAGTTGACGACCCGCCCATACCCCCTGCCCGTTTTCCCGCTGTCGCCGCTCCTCCTCCTCAGAAGGAACCCTCCGCGCTCCCTCCCCCTCCCCAACTCAAGTCGGCGCCGAAAGCGCGCGCCGCCCCGCCCGCGCAGCCTCCCTCGCCCGCCAAAGACCTCTCGGCCCTCTTCTCCCGCTTTGCGCCCGCGGCTTCGACCTCGACCGCCGCGTTCGGCTCGGCTGCCGACTCGAGCGCGGCGCCCGCGGCGCGCATGGGGTTGAAGCGCTCGGCGAGCGCGCTTGAGCCCGGAGGGGTGGTCGGGAGGATGAAGGGCGGGAGGAAGGCGACGGTGGAGGAGAGGGACAGGGTGAATGAGATGGACGAGGATGGCATGAGCCAGGGAAGGCGGTCTCGTACGTCCTCTTTCTCCCTGTCCTCGCACAGGACTACCATCCTCACTTGCGCATTCTTTCCTCTACAGCCTTCGGATCGCCGATCCGCCCCTCCCTGCACGCCTCCTACTCCCAACCCGCCATCCCCTCCTCCCCCCACTCGCGCTCCCACTCCCCCTCTCGCGCCCAATCGCCCTTCCCCTCCGCGCCCTCTCCGCGCTTCGGTTCGCCCTCTCGCCCGCCTCTCGGCTCAAGCCTGTCCTTCCCGTCCTTCGCTTCCGGAGGAGGGCGGGCCGACTCGCCCACGCCTTCTTCCCCCGGCGGCGCCTCGCCGCGCCGCCGCCCTCCCCCTTCTTTCCCGCAGCGCGCCGCCTCGTCCGGCCCAGGCGGCATGTTCCCCTCCTACGGCCTCTCCTCGTCCGCCTTCGCCTCCTCGTCCTCTAGCTTCCGTACCACTGCCGCACCCGTTGCGGGTGGCCCGGCGAGGACGTACGCCGGCGGCGGGCGCAGCTTCCGGCGCGACACGGACGAGGAGGCGTTCTTCGCTGGCCCTTCTGCTGCAACAGCGGCGGCGGGGAGGAGCGGGCTCAGCGCCGTGCTCGAGGCGTCGTCGTCGCCTTCCTCCGCTGGTGGTGGCGGCGGCGGCGGTCTCCCCGGCCTCCCTCCTTCGCTCCGGCGCCCGCTCCTCCCCGCCCCTCCTCCGCCAACGCAGCCGAGGGAGACCTACGCCTCCCTGCGCACCAAATGGGGCATCGACGCCGAAGAGGCGCTCACGCACGACCTGTTCGACGCGCCGGAGAGTCAGGAGCTGGGCGGCGGACGGGTCGAGGGCGGCGGGGTACTGAGGAAGCGCGGGGAGGGAAAGAGGTGGGGCGATGAGGTGGGGTTTTTGCTCGAGGGGATGGGGAGGGAGGGGGACGAGGACGCCGCGAGGGCGAGGTGCGTCTGCGTCCTGTTTCCTTCCTTGCCCCCTGCCCGCTTTCCTTCTGGGCACGTCACTGATCGAGAGCGTGATGATGCGGACAGCGCCCTCGAGCTCCTCCGCAAGCTGCTCGACCGCGACTGGCTCCGCCGGTTGAAGGCGAGCGGGATGGCCGAGCAGGTGTACACGGCGGTGCGGAAGAGCGGGGCGGGAGAAGGCAGAGACAGGGTGCGTTTCACGCTTCTCCGCTCCGAGCTTTCCGCTCCGCCTCTCGCATCACGGAATGAGGCGGAGGTTGGATGAAGCGTTAGCGGTAAAGGGAGCTCATTGACCGTCCCCTCCCCCCTTCGCAGGTTCTCGACACCGCCCTCGCGCTGCTCCTCGCGCTCCTCCTGCGCGACCAGCGCCTCTCCGAGCCGCTCCTGCGCCTCTCGCCCGCCGACCTCGTGCGGCGCGACCGCAAGCCCTCGGGCGTGTCTTCGCCTGCCAGGTCAAGGCCGGGCAGCCCGGCCGTCAGCAGGCAGACCTCGTACGGCGCGAGCCAGGGCTACGGCGCCGAGAAAGAGGACGACGGCGAGCAGGACCCGAGCAGCTCGTTTCCCTCGTTCTCGTCTTCGCCGCGCAAGCCCTCGCTGTCGCTCTCGCGCTCGTCGTTCTCCCACTCCCAATCGCAGTCGCAGTCGCAGCTCTTCCCGTCCGCCTCTGCCGCCGCCGCATGCGATGCCGACAGCGACAAGTGCGACGTGCTCGAGGTGCTCAAGGCGTTCCTGACCGGCGGCGGCGGCGAGGAGATGGGCGACCTCGAGGGCGGAGGGGCTGAGTGGGGGAGGGAGGAGATCGGAAGGAGGAAGGAGCAGGATGGGACTGCGGAGGAGGTAGGGGAGGGGGCGAGGAAGGGGAAGGGGAAGAAGAGGGAGATGAGGGGTGAAGGGCGACATGTGCGTCGAAGTCTCGTCTTCCTTGAATTCCTCCCTGTTACGGGAACGACCGTGACTGGGTAAGCGCCCAGACTGTCGAAACTGACACTCTCACTCTCCTCCCGCGACTTGTACAGCTCCAAGCCCTTCGCGACATCGTCGACGAGTCCGACCTCTTCGCCGCCGACCCGGGCATGCCGGTGAGCGTTCTTCCCTCCGCCTCTCGCTCTGGGCTCGCTAAACCTTCACTTTTCCTCGCAGGTCACCCTCCACTCCCTCGCCCTCCACTCGCTCCGCTCGCTCGCCTCGTACACCCCGCGCGCGATCTTCCAGCCGCAGCAGCTCCTCTGCGCGAGTGGGGCGTTCGAGTGCGTCGTCCGCAGGGGACTGGTCGAGGAGGGGGAGAAGGTCGGGAAGAGGGTCGAGGGGTTCGAGAAGGGGCTAGTGCGTCGGCCGTTGCTTCTTTCCCTGCTCTCGCGCTGCAGCGGAAGTCGACCTGATTCTCGCTCCGGTTGGATGTACAGGATCTTCTTCCACCCACCTCTTCCACCACCTCGTCCCCGAGTGCCGCCCCCTCCCTCCCGACCCTCCTCCGCACTCTCTCCACCCTCGAGCTCACATCTGCCTCGTCCCCACTCGCCTTCCCGTGCCTCTCGACCCCAGACCTCCTTCCCTCCGTTGCCTCCGCGCTCGGCGAGCTCGCCCTCTTCGCCTCGCTCCTCGCCTTCGCCTCCTCGGCCGGCGACGAGCAGACGGAGCAGGGCAGGACGCTCCTCGTTGCGGTGCTCGGGGCGCTGTACGGGCTGACGACTGAGGCGGGGTGGAGCGCTGCTCTGGTCGACGAGCGCGCAGGAGGAGGAGGGGCCGGGGGCGGGAAGAGGGGCGAGCTCGTCGAGGTGCTCGTCCGCACGGTTATTGCGGCGAGGCGCGCGGCGAAGGACTCGTCGACGTCTCCCTCTGCGCCGACCAAGCTGGACGAGGACGTCGAGATGCTCGAGGAGGAGAAGGAGGACGGGGCCGCTTCGGCGAAGCAGCAGCTGTGGGACGTCCTGTCGCTCTCGCTCGGCGTGCTTGCCAACGTGCTCGACTCGGTAGGGGACGAGGAGGGCGTCAAGGAGATGATGCGCGAGATGGGTTCGTCGCTCTCTTCTTCTCACCCTTTTCCTCGTTTGGGGAGAGATGCTGATACTGCACACGGCGCCGATGCACAGCCATCAACCCCGACTGCCGCTCTCGGCGTCGCTGCGCCCGCTCGTGCACCTGCTCGAGCGAGAAGAAGCAGCCTCTGCTCCGCGTCCTCGCCGAACTCGCTTGCGACTCAATGGAGGACGCGCCGAACACGGTGCGCTTTTTCTCCTGACTTTCCTTCTTCCTATCAAGGCTGATTCGAACGCGGTGAGCAGGTCTACCACACCTCTACGACCGGCTTCCTCCGCCTCGTACTCGGCTTCTCGATGCTTTCCAACCCGCGCAACGAGCAGCTCGTCCTCGAAGTCCTCCTCCCCTCCTCCTCTTCTTCTCCCACCTCTTCCATCGCCTCTTCGCCCGAAGCGGGCCGCACCGCCCTCGTCGCCATCCTTGACGCGCTCGACGACCTCGCCAAGATCCAGGAGCAGCAGCAGGCCGCGCGGCGCATGCTGCTCGAGGGGCCGCCGGCGAGAGACGGCGGCAGCGAGGACGAGGACATGGTCGCTGAGACGCAGCTTGCGGAGGAGGAGGGCGGAGAAGCGGGAGAGGAGCTCAGGAGGGAGAAGGAGGACGGGGAGGAGCTCGCGAGGGGAATCAAGGAGATGGTCGGGCGGCTGAGGAGGCGGGTTGAGACCGCGTAGGCCATCTGCACAAGTTAATCTTGATCTCTCTCGGTCGTCCCTGTCTGCTGAGTTTGCGTTCTCTCGAGCAGCGTAGGAGAAAGACGACAGACCGCCGGGCATAGCTTCGTTTTCCTTCCATCTTCTACGGCTCTGTGGGCCCTCATCCTCTTCAATCCCACCACCGCCTCGGCATCGCTTCCTGCACGCGGAACAGGTCGTCCTCATCGAAGAAGCCGCGACTGAGGGCGGTCAAATCGACGCTCCTCACTCGCGGGATCCTCGCGAGCTTGACGACCGCGCGCGGCTCGACTTTGAGCGCCCCTGCAAACTCGGCCGCTATGGCAGAGGTGGCGGCGTTGAACGTGAGACGGAAGGAGGACAAGGCGGACCCGCGGCCACAGTCGGAAAGGAACCGGGGCAGACCCGACGAGAAAATGTATCTCGTATCGGTAGGCTTTGCACCGCCGAAGCTGATCACGTCCGGGAAGCTCACTGTGAGGTGCTGCAGGTTTGGCGCCGCAGAAAGGTCGATGCTGCACTGGGGAAAGGAACGGTGAGGGATGTGAGGGTGGAGCCGAAGAGGGCGAGAGGGTGCTGTATCGTAGCCCTGAGCCGGTAAGGGTAGTGGAGAACAAGGCTAGAGGGGCAGACAACATCGTCGGGGCGAGTCTGCAGAGTACCGCTCACGGCACTGAGGTCGCACCGCCAGAGATGCAAGGTGTGAAGGCTCTTGATGCGACAGAGGTCGACGAGCTCAGACGGGCGCCATCCGGAGACGGAAATGCAGCCAGCTTGACGCGGCAGAAAAGCACTAAGGCTCGTGTAGGGATAAGGAGAGGGGAAACGGACCGCCACGCCGGGAGGCAGGGCGCGCACAAAGCGCAGCAGACACTTCTGTGTCCTCAACGAGAAGAAGCTGGTGTTGTCCCAAATTCCGCCCAGGTCGATTTCGACCGACCGAAGGCGGCGGACCTGCCCACGCTTGATCAGTCGAGTGGCACGACCAAGGCTGGGTCGCGCAAAGCAGTACCCAACGTCCTGGTGCCTCTCTGTAAGTTTGAGCAGGAGATGGCGACCGCAGTACCTGCGGGAGAGGCGGTACAGGGCGCGAGAAGCGAGAGCGCAGGCGGAAAGGGTGGTGCGGGCCTCGCCGAAGACGAGCGTGTGCGAGAGGTGGTCGAGGATCTCGTGAATGATGTCTTCGGGAAGCTGGGTACGCGGGTCCACGGGCGCAGGCGGTCTGAGAGGCGGACAAGGGGGACGAGCTGATGAGGATGCGGTCAGTCTGAGCCGGGCAGAGGGGCAGCGGGAGAGGGACATACACGGACTCCACCAGCTCGTTACCAGCCACGCCCCCAGAGACAGGGAGCTTGCGAGCAGTACAGCGAGAAGGAGCATGTCGAGGTTGCGAGAGGAGGAGCGGAGGCACGAAGGGCGACGACGGCGTTGTGGGTGGGAGGAGGATGCGGACCGGACCAGGTTGAGCAGCTAAATGAGCTCGAGCTGCTGAAAGTGGAGCCACGGCAAGACGACGAGGGTGTCCACCTCGAGTCCGCTCAAGTTCAACTCTTCGCCTCTCTTGCTCCTGCTGCTCATGCTGCCCTTCGCTGCTGCTCTCGCATCTTCCGTCCTCGCTTTCTGGACGAGAAAAGGATGGTCTGCATGCCATGGTATGCCCCCCTGCCCCTCTCCACCCTCCCCTCCCTCAGCCGCCCAACCTCCTCGCCCCCATCGAGTCCGACTGCCTGAGGACGTCCTCTACGTGATTCTCGAGCACCTCTCAGCGTCTCTCGTCTTCGCCGAGGCGCGCTACGCTCTCCTCGCCTGCTCTCATGTCTCGCAGTCCTTCCGGCGACTCGCTCGTCGACACCAGGATGAGCACGTCCTCCTTTGGCTCGCCAAGGACAAAGGGACAATCACCACAAGGTGGAAAAGCGCGCAAACGTCCGTCGCAACAGTGCAGCGTCTTCTTGCGACGGGCTTGCTTTCGCGAGTTCGTTCGCTCCAGATCGTGCAACCTGCCAACGGCGACGTCCAAGGCCACTTTCGTCACGTCAAAGGCAGAAACGAAGTACTCGATGCCATCTTACGCGAACTATCACCCAACACCGCAATTCACACCAGCGTAGCGGTGCAGCGGCAGACCGCCTCTTCCGTCGGTTCTAGCGGGGCAGCTTCCACCGCGACCACCCTCGAGGAGTCTGTGCAGTCCGTATCCACCACCCGACTGACCTGCGAGGGCTTTTTCTCTATGAATGCTTGGCTGAGCCTGCGCTGCCTCGCCGTCACACACCTTTCCGGTCTTCCTCCTGGTTCCCCATGGCATCTCGGCCCACCTCCTTGCCTCAACGAGCTCGTCGTCAAGGCGCCGGCCTCTGTCTTGAGCATGTCGGCCCTCCTGCCTTCGTGCGGTGTCAACCTCACCTCCCTTTCACTCCCCTTTCCCTTCGTTTCCTCGCTCGAGGACAAGACCTGGACCTGGCACCGCGGCACCCACTTCTCCTTCTCGTCCCTCCCCAACCTCGAACACCTCACTCTCCAGCTCTTCCTGAGCGCGCCAGGCTGCCCGGGCTTGCAGCCCCTCTCGCCGACGAAACTGCTCGACTCGCACCTGCCGACTTTCCTACTCCAAGCGGCGTCGACGGACGGAGACGGTGACAGCTCGGCCTTCCGTCTCACCCTCGAGCTGCACAAGCCGAGTGAACGCAACAAGCTCGAGCAGGCGGTGAAGAGCAGGTCGGGCGAGCTGCGCTGGTTGACGCAGTTCGAGCGGGTGAGGGCGGTCGATGCGACGGTGCTCGGAGGTGGCTTTTACCTGAAGGACGAGTGACGAGTCGGGCCTGCTGAGTGGCGCGAGGATGGCCGGAGCAGGGAGAGGTAACTTGCGATCGGAACGAGCGCATTTTCCTTCCGCCCTTTCTCGTCAGCGAGTGCAAGCCTTAGCTAGGAAGCGTCCGATGCTCCTTCTCTCTCTCTCAGTGAGGTGGCTTGCAAGAACGAAGGCAGAGACGAAGAGAATGAAGTGGCAATACGGCTCCGTCTCCCGCTCTACCTCAGCTCGTACCAAACCCCTCCTCTTGCGTCTTCCCGCCTCGATATCCTCATCCACTCTACCTGCCCGACCAGCCTCTTTGCCACGTCCTCCAGACTGTCCTCCGCTGCGCGCCGCGGGACAGTCACGACCGGCTTGTAGACTACGCTTCCAACGCGGCCGGACGAGGAGGCAAGCGGGAGGAGGAGGGCTGCTTGGCGCAACTTGAGGTCGACGCGGAGGTCTTGTGCGCGGACGGGGGCGGAAGAAGGAGGCGAGTGGCGCCTTTTCTCGTCCGAGGAGGAAGAGGAGACCGACATGGCGGCCGGCTCGATGACGCCTCGCCGCCTTCCCTCGGCGATGACCAGGTCCTCGCACCTCGCTCTCGGCTGCAGCAGCCCGAAGAGGTCGCCCCGCACGCTGCTCTCGCCGTCGCCGGTGGTCCAGCTGGCGGGGAGGGCGGACGAGTCGTTCGCGGCGCTGAAAAGGGTCGAGGCGGACAGAAGGGCCGAGGAGCGGGCGAGAGAGACGAGAAAGAGGTCGAGAATGGCGAGTTCGCGGGAGCGGGAGAGGATAGGGGAAGGGGACGACGAGGAGGAGGAAGAGGTGGTCGAGGTGGTTGACGAAGCCGAGTAGGCGGGTAGGCCATCCCCGCTGCTCCCTGCGTCGTCCCTGAGTCGCTCTGCCTCCCCCAGTGGGTCCGTCGATGCCAGCCTGCCTTGGAGTCCTCCTCCCCCACTTCTCGCCGCATGAGCCCGCTCGACCTCTTCGAGCCACAAGCTGAGCGCCCACTCCCTCGCGGCGGCCATGGCGTGGGTGTAGAGCGTGCGCGACGCCGGGCGGAGGGTAAAGATGAGCGTCGGGAGCGGAAGGAGGCGGACGATGGCGAGGAGGAGATGAGAGGGGAGGGAGGCGAGTGAGGCTGGCGGGCGGGTTGCAGGTGCTTGCGAGTAGGCCGGGGGAGGTGCTGCACTCATCTCGAGCGGTTCGGACGAGGAGCGAGTGTATAGGATGAAGCCAAGCCGCGAATTCGCTCTTTCCGCTCAAAGTCCCGCTCCCATCCCGCTTTCTCTCGCCTGGTGTAAGGTAGACCGGATGCATTACGAGAGACAGACAGGCGAAGAGGGTATCAACCGGGAACAAGACCGAGAAACCGGACTACGAGGAAAACAAGCTGCGCCTCCCTTCCCTCTTCCTCCACCATAAGCTCGCCGCGCCCGCTCACCACAGCGCCGCGCCGCTCTTCCTCCCCTTGCCCCTCGCCCTCGTCGCCCTCTTGGCCACACCGCCCTCCTCATCCTCGCTGCTGTCCTCGTCCTCCTCGTCCTCGCCTCCAGCGCCAACGACAAAGCTCTTCTGGCTGCTCGCCGGCGGCTGGCTCTGGCTCTGGCTCGCCGACGCCGCGAGGCTCTGGCGCGTCGTACGGCGCGGGACCGACTTGCCGAGCTGGCTAAGCGAAGGAAGCGCGCTCGCCCTCCCCGTACCGCGACCGGTCGAAGGCGCGGGCTGGCTCGCGCTGGGCGTGCCGAGCGCGACGGCCGAGCGCGAAGAGCGGCCGTTCGCGGCGGCGGAGGGAGTGCCGATGGGCTCGCTCGACTTGGCGCGAGCGGCCGAGGCGGTGGCGGCGGCAGTGCGGCGAGTCGAAGCCGGAACGGGCTGCGACGCCGAGAAGGTGACGCCGACCGGGTTGGGCGACGGCGAACGCGTGTTACCGCGCGTGCTCGAGCGGGTCATGCGCCCAGGGGTGGCCAAGGCGAGAGAGGCGGCGCCGTTCGAGGCGGTGGGCTTCTTGAGCGGCGAGTCGGCGGGAGAGTCCGAGAGCGGGTCGAGCTCGGTGAGCGGGGACGAGCCGCGAGGGGGAATGGGCGTGGCGGAGGGAGAGGGCTCGATGATGGCAGGAGGGCTGAGCTTGTGAGCGGTCTGAACGAGAGCAAGCGTCAAGACCGGGAATCGCGTGCAAGAAGGAAAGGACGCACCTCTTCCTCCTCGGCCTCCTTCATCTCCTCGTCCTCCTTCTCCTCATCGTCCTGACCATCGACCTGCATCGCCTCCGCCTCCTGCTGCGGCTCCTCCTCAACATGCAACTGCGTCTGGCTCATCTGCTGGCTCTCGAGGAAGAGCGGCTTGTCCTTGACGAGCGGCTCGAACTGGCTTTCCGCCGGCATCGCCGCCGTGCCCTGCACGTCGTCCTCCTCCTCGTCGGGCGCGTTCGCGCCGTTGACGTCCTCCTCATCAAGAACTTGGCTCGGGTCGTCCACCTCGAACGGGCTCGCTGCGCGGCCACGGGGCGACGACGGCAGCTCGCTGATCTCGCCGAGCGTCTTGGACGGGCTCATCATGCCGGGCGTGAGCGCCTCGCCGGCCTGGGTCGCCGGCAGCGGCTGCGGCTCGGGGGTGAAGTGCGCGCGCCTGGGCTGCGAGGCCGGCGCCGGCTCGACGGCGGTCGTGATGGGCGGCGCGCCGTCCGACAGGGCCGAGACGCGCGGGTTCGGCGCGGGCGAGAGGGCGAGGACGGGCTCGCCTGCGGCGGTGCCGGAACCGCCATTGACCGCGACGGGGAGGGCGTCGTCCTCGATCGGCTGCTCGCGCTGCGTCGGCGGGACGTCGTCCAGCTTCTCCGCGTGCTCTTCCTCCTCATCCTCGGACGAGTCGGACAGCTCGCCGCGTGCGCGCCGCTTGCGCTTCTTGCGCTCCTCCTCCTCCTTCTCGAGCGCGTCCCACGCAACCTGGCTCGAGGCGAGGCTGTTGCGCTTGCCCTTCGCGGCGCCCTTCTCTGCCGAGCCGTTCGCGACGGCGGGCTGCGACTGCGAGGCGAGGAGGTCGAGGTCGTCCTCCTCGGCAGCGGGCTTGGTCGGGGAGGAAGAGGCCGCGGCGACGGACTGCGAGAGGCCGGAACGCTTGAACGGCGACGGGGCGGACGCGAGCGCGGCGGGCTTGGCAGAGAGGAGGAGCGACTGGCGCTTCTTCCCAAAGGCCTCCTTGGCGATGCTGCCGAGCGAGGACCGCGGCTTCGCGCCGGCGCCGTTGCGGAGCGTCGCGGCACGGCCGTTCGCAGGTCCGGCGGCTTCGTCGTCCGAGGAGGACTCGTCGTCGGAGGAAGAAGACGACGACGATGAGCCGGACGAGGCGTCGCTGTCGGCGCGACGGCGGCCGCCGCCGATGGTCGGGAGGACGGGCTCGGGCGAGGAAGAGGGGAGACGGGTCGCGGCGGCGCGGGCGAGGGTCGAGTCGACCTTGGCGGCGGGAGCGGCGGGCGTAGGAGGCTGAGCCGAGGGAGGCATCTCGTGCTCCTCGTCGTCCTGCTCCGGCTGCTTCTCAACAGCACGCTGGGTCTGCGTCGGGTCGAGCATGTCGTGCTCGTCCTCGTCCTTCTCCGGCTCCTCGGCGACCGGGGCAGGCTCGTCGACGTCCATCTTCTCCTGCTCAGGCTGCTCCTGCGCGCGCTGCGAAGCGACGACGACCTCCTCGTCGCTATCCTCCGTCTGCGGCTCCTCGTCCTGCTGCTGCTGATGGACCGGCTGCGGCGGCGTGGCCTTCGCCTTCAGGCTCTCCTTGCTCGGGCTCTGCCCCGACAGGCCATTGATGAACGGCATCTCGGCGTCGTCCGCCTGCGTCTCGTCGACCGTCTCCTCGGCGGTCGCAGCGATCGTAGCGGCGGGGGAAGCGGCGCGGCTGCTCGCCTCCGTCGTCGTCGGCGTGTCGTCGCCGCCGAGGCCGGTGCCGGCGCCAGCGGGGCCCTTCTTGCCCTTGAGCCGCTCGGTCGTCGTCTTGCGCGCGCGCTTCTTCGCCCTCGGCGGGCCGGCAGAGCGCTGCGACGCCGCGAGCTGCGACTGCGACTGCTCAGCGTCCGTGTCGGCGGCGTCCGATGCCGGTGCGGCAGGAGCGGCGGGCGTAGGCTTGAGAGGCGAGCGAGGGAGGGCGGCGGCGGGCTGCGGGGCGGACGAGGGAGGCGGCTTGACCACCGACGAGGCCATAGCGGGCGCAACGCGGGAAGGGTGCTTCTCTCCCGACGGCCCAGCGGCGGGCTGCTGCTGCTCGACGACCTCCTCCTGAGCGTTCTCCTCCTCCTGCTCCTCAGGCTCGACCCTCTTCCTCTTCCCTCCGCGCCCGCTCCCCTCCTCCTGCACGAGCTCCTCCTCGTCTCCCTCCGCGCGCATGAGCGCCCTCACCGCGCGCTTAATGTCCTCCTTGTAGCCGCCGTTCCACAGGCCGCCGATGCCCTGCTCGACCATGATGCTCGCGGGCGCAGGGGTGAGGAACGCGGCGAGCGGGTGGAGCGACAGAGTCGGAAGAGACGAGAGGAGGACGGCTTGCCCTTGCTGCTGCTGCAGCTGAGCGACGGAGGACGAAGAGGCGTGGAGGGTGAGGGCGGTGGAAGAGGAAGGAGCGGCAGGCGCGTCGACCTTGCGCTTCTTGTTCTTCTTGGCCGCGGCCGCGGGAACGGGGCGTGCAGGGGAGGAGGCGGCGGAAGTGGGGGCGACGGAGGGAGTGACGACACGCTTGCGCTTCTTCGAGGCGGAAGAGGCGGGGGCGGGAGCGGGCTGCGTCAAGAAGAACATGCGCTATCAGCCTCCCTTTCTGCTGTACGGAAAGTGGACAAAGAGCGAGAGACGACTCGAGACGCACCTCATCCTCCTCGTCCTCCTCAGTCGCGGGCGCGGGCGCGACCACCTTCTTGCTCTTCTTCTCCTTCTTCGCCTTCTTCGCTGCCTTCTTGACGGGCGAGGCAGGCTTGGGCGCGGGCGCAGAAGGGACTTGCGAGGCGAGCTGTGCAAGAACTCGCAAAGTCACATCAGTCTTGTTTTTGAGCTGAAGGAAGATAACCCGAACGGGCGGTCGAGAGACGCACCTGGTCGACCTCCTCGTCGTCCTCCTCGACCGGGGCCGGGGCAACAACCTTCTTCTTCTTTCCCTTGCCCTTCTCCTTCTCCTTCCTCTCGCCCGCCTTCTCCTTGCCAACCGCACCGACGACCTCCTCCGGCTCGTCGACGTCCATCGCCGCCACGCCGCCCTCGTTCTCCGCCGCGGCCTTCTTCGCCTTGCGCGCCTCTTTCTTCGCCTTGCGCTTGGCCGCCTTCGCGGCGGCGGCGGCGTCGGCGTCTTCGGTCGCGGTCGAAGAGGCGATGGAAGCCGGAGCGGGAGGGGGAGGCGCGGGCTTCGAGGCGGCAGGGGTGGGGGCAGGGGCAGCCTGTCCGACGAATGAGTCAGTGTCAGGCAGCGGGGAGAGAGAGAGAGAGACAGGAACGCACGGCAGCAGCTTCGGCCGCAGCGGCGGCGGCCTTCTTCGCCGCCTTGCGCTCCTTCTGGTTCGCCTTCTTGGCCGGAGTGGCAGCGGCGGGGGCGGAAGCGGCTGCAGGGGCGGGAGTGAAGGGCGTAGGAGGCTCGGAGGGGTCGACCTGCCGACCGGAGAGAGATGGTCAGTACGGTAAGAATGGGACGAAAGGGAGAGGAAGAAGACGCACAACCTCCTTGCCCTTGCCCTTCTTGTCCTTCTTCTCGCTCTGCGCCTTCTCCTTGACCACCTTCTTCGCCTTCTCCTTCTTGGGCGCCGGAACAGGCTGGACCGGCGTCGAGTCGAGCTGGTCGACCTCGCTGTCGCGCTCTTCGACCGGAGCGGGAGCGGCCTTGCGCGCCTTCTTCTCCTTCTTCTCCTTCGCCGGGGCAGCCTCGACAGCGGGAGGAGCAGCCGCAGCGGCCTTCTTCTCCTTCTTCGCCGCCGCCGGCTTCGGGGCCGCCTTGCTCGCCGGGACGGGCGTGCCGCTCGCGCTCGCGGTCGCGGCGAGCTGCGCCTTGGCCTTCTCGGCAAAGCGCGCCGCCATGGCCTTGGCCCAGTCCTGCTCCGCCTGGTCGAGAGTCTTGTCGGCACCCGCTCCGGCGCCGTCCTTGTCCTTCTTCTCCTTCGCCTTGCCCTTGCCCTTGACAGCCGCTGGCGTGGCAGCGACCTTCTTCGGGCTAGCGGCCTTCTTCGGGCTCGCGGGCGCGGCGGGCTTCTTCTTCTTGCGCGGGCTGGTCGGGGCGGGACTGCCGCCGTAGCTGCTGCTCGCCGCCGAGCTCGGGTGCTGCTCGTAGCTGACGTCGCCCGCGCCGCCGGCGCGCGAGGCCGGGGACCCGAGGGCCGAGTCGTCGTCGAAGGCGGAGGGGAGGAGCTTGAAGGGCGAGTCGGGGTTGGGGAGGCCGAGGGTAGAGGCCGCGAGCGAGGCGGCGGTCGCATGAACGGTCGAGGCGCGGCGGGAGCGCGAGTCGGCGACAGCAGGGGGCAGTCCGTTGCCCAGAGATGCACGGGGCGGCATGGCGAATGGGCTAGAGGTGCGAGAGAGGAGAGCGAGCTGGAGGAAGAAAGAGGGAAGAGGTGAGCGGGAAGGAGCGAGTGAGGGGATGTGAGAGGGTGCTTACAGGCGGTGAACGTGTCGTGGGTGTCAGTGAGGCTGTACAAGGTGGTCACAGTGCTCCTTGTGTCGTTGTTGCAGTGTTGTGGCCCGTTGAAGCAGTCGAGGAAGGTGAACGAGGTCGTACCGGTCGATGCACGGGTCGGGTGAGTGCAGGGGTGGGTGTAGGTGGTCCTGGAGACTGCCTGTGTTGCCCTGGTGCCTCCCTCGAGTGGTACCAGCCTGTGGACGAGAGTGGACAGCTTCCAACCTTCTGCTTCTTCTTCCTCTCGCTCTTTCTCCCTCTCACCACCCACTCGCAATGGCACCACCGCTCCCTACCGCTCTCCAGGCCAAGCTGCAGAAGGACGACCCCACCCTGCTCCCCTCGGACGACGAAGACGACGCCGACTTCAACCCGGACGACGTCGACAGCGGCAGTGAAGACGACTCGGACGACGACGACCAGCACGACAGCAAGAGGGTCAAGGTAGACACCCCCGCTCAGCCAGCGTGCGTCCCTCCACTCCCGTCCCACCACCTTGTCCTCGAGGTCAAGTGGGGCGCTTTCTTCTCTCCCTCGCTGACACCCGTCTTCTGGTTCTCGACTCGCACAGCATGACCAAGTCGGCCATCGACGACCTCTGGGCCTCCTTCAACGACGACTCGGCAGACCCGTACGCGTCCACCTCGGCCGCCGGCGCCGCTTCTTCTTCTTCTGCGACCGGCGGAGCAGGGGTTGATGCGGCGGGCAAGGGCAAGGGAAAGGAGGACGACAAGGTGCTCATCGAGATCGAGTACGAGTATGTGGGCGAGAAGATCACGTTCGTCTCCCCCTTTTCTCCTTTTCCTCCCTGCTCTCTGTTCTGGCTAACCTGTTCCTCCCTATGCCCTGTTCTCCTCCCTCTCCTCCCTCAACCGCACAGACAAGAGCGCCTCGTCGCCCGCTCGTCCGCCGAGGCCCAAGCCTGGCTTGCGCGCTACCCCTCCGCCTCGTCGACCTCGACCGGCAAGCCCAAATCCACCGCCCCCTCTGCTCCTTCCGCCCCTGTTCCCTCCGCCACCTCCACCGCTCCCGCCACATCCTCCATCGACGCCCTCTTTGGCCCCTCCGACCCGTCCCCTTCTTCCTCCGCCGCCTCTCCCGCCCCCGCCGCAGCGCCCGCTCCCGCCTCTTCAGCCCCTGCGCCCGGCCCTCCAGCCAAGCTTGGCGGCGCGCCGAAGCGCAAGGCTGGAGGAGGGCTTGCGGCCGCGGCGGCGAAGCTCGGGGTCGGGAAGAAGCCGGCGAAGCTGAACACGCTCGAGAAGAGCAAGCTGGATTGGAACCAGTGCGCCTTCCTTCCCTTTCCTCGAACCCCTTCCTTCCATGCCGCGTTTGCCAGAGCGTTCCGACTCACCCGTTCATGCCCTCGTACTCCCGCCGCTCCCCTTCCTTCCTCTCGTCTCCCCTGTCGCCTGCCCTTCCTCCCAACTTCCCCCATTACCTCCTCCATCCCATTCTTGCACAGGCACGTCTCGACGACGGGCGACTCGGACGACCTCGCGAACGCGCGCCGGAACGGCTACCTCGAGAAGAAGGACTTCCTCGACCGCGTCGAGGGCAAGCGCGAGGAGGAGTGGGAGCGGCTCAAGGCGGGCAGGAGGGGGCAGCAGAAGTGATGTAGAGGCGGCGCGGGCGAGGGAGGGGGGGAGGACGAGGTTGGTGCGCTTGTAGCGAGCGAGGGATGAGGAGGAAAAGCTTGAGGTGCAACCGCTCCAACATCTCTTGAGCGCTCTGTGCCCGGGCTCCGTTGGCTCGGCCCGACGGTCTTCAGAGCTGCGGTGGCTCGAGACAAAACGCGGGCAAGCGTTGTCGACGTGAAAGCCATCGCGAGGAGGAGAGGCAACAACGCTCTCGCTTCAACCGCTCCCGCCAGCTCGCTCAAACTGCTGAAGACGCAGCTAGACGCCGGCCTGAATTGCTGGATAGCCCATCTGTCCCTCTTACCGCCTGGTCCACGCGGTCTCGACCCTTGTCCCCTCGTCCAGCTTCATCCGGTTTCTCACGAGTTCCCCTCAGACGGTCAGCGTGCACTCCAGGAATGGGGGTACCTGTGCGCGAAGAGCCCTGCGCTGGGCGCGCGCTGTCGATCTCGAGGAACGCAACCCGGGACTTGGGCGGCGAAGGAGATGAAGCGATGAAGCAGCTTCAACCGGTGTCAACGCGGCGGACGGCGCCAGCGCTCACGCACGTTGCGAGGGAAGCGCTGTGGACGGCTCGGTGCCGAGGGAACCCGCAGAGGAGCAGGGCGTCGAGCAGGGGGTGCGTCCGCGAGGCACTTTCTTCTTCCTCCCGAGCTTTCCTGACCCTTTCCTTCGCAGGTCTTTCCATGGGATGACACAATTCAAGTACGGGTGCAGTACCTCGGGTTAGGTTCCCGGTGGTTGACGTTCCACCCCTACTACCCGGTGCGTCTTCTTTTTCCTTTTTCCCCATACTCTCCTGTCAAGCGCGCTGACCTTCACCTTTCACAGACACCCGACACCCTCTTCAACTTGTGTCCCTCCTGCTCGCACGGGGCTTCTTCCTCCGTTCCTTCGCCCTTGTGCCGCGGTTCCAATCCTGCTCGTCCTCTTCCGCCACCGTCGCAGCCGCGTAGGTTCGCTCTTTCCTCTTGCTTGGCTCCCGGGAAGAGTGGGACGGTGGTCGCCGCCGCCGAGGCGGAAGGGTTGGTGTTCAAGTTCGGACGTCCCGGAGATGATGAGGAGTACCATCTCCTCCAGGAGGTGAGCAACCACGTCGCGCTCCAGTCCCTTCCATCCTACCTCGACTTCTCCGTCCCCCACTCCCTCTTCCGGTCCACCTCGGGCCACGTAGCCGTCGCCTCCCCCCTCGGCATCCCGATCACCAGCACCCGCGAGCTCTTCCTCCCCGGCCGCGACCCGTTTGCCCCTCTCCGCGCCCTTCACTCCGCCGGATGGATCCACGGGGATCTCGCGCCGGACAACTTTGTCGTCCTTCCCTCGGGAGAACTGCGCCTGATCGACTTTGGCGCGGCGGAAGAGGCGGACGAGGAGGAACAAGAAGAGGAGATGAGCGAGCTGAGCAAGTGGGAGGCGGAGTTTCCGCGGCAGGGGTGAGGTCGGGGTTTGCGTGTAGCAGAAAGAGGAGGAGCAGGGGGAGGGGCAGCAGGAAGAGAGGGTGAAAGCGGATGCCATCATGTTGCAGCGCCGTTTTCTTCTCCATCTCTCGGCACGTGCGCTTCTCAGAAATGGATTGCATCCAGCCACTGCCTGCTTCGCACTGGTCCTTTGGCTTCTACCTCGAAGAGAGGCCGGCTTCAGCTTCGAACTGGCCATCTGTGGACAGGAAGAGGCAACAACGATCTCCCTCCGACCGCTCCTGCTAGCTCGCCTGGACTGCTCATCAAGGTGCTAGACGCCTATTCGAACCGCGCCACAGCCCGCCTGTCGCCCCCACCGCCTTCTCCACCTCGTGCGACCCTCTCCTCCTCCGACTTCGTCGCGTTCGCGCACCACCCGCAACGCGTCGCAAGAGCAGCACTCGCCCGTCAGCACCGCCTCTGTTCCTCCAGCACTTCTGTCAGACCGCCCACACGCGAGCAAGTGCTGCGAGATGGCCTCGTCGTCCACTTCGTTCGGCATCTCGTCCGCCGCCTCGTCCAGCTCTGATGGCGAAGTCGAGTGCGCGATCTGCTACGAATCATCGCCAGCAACATGGGGCATGCTCGGTGCGTCCTTCCTTCCTCCGCACCCTCGTCCTCGCTGACCCCTCCCACCGGAATGCAGACTGCTGCCCGCACCCGTTCTGCCACGACTGCATCACCGCCTGGCAGAAGGACCACGCCGAGCGGCAGCTCCAGGCCGTCATGACAGGCGCTGTCACGCCGCAGGAGGCGAGGGGGAAGCAGAGCTGCCCCGTCTGCAGGAGGGAATACGAGGTGGTCGTGCCGACGCCGTGCGTTCGCGCCGCTCTTCCTTTCCCATCTCTGCAATACTGATTCTTTTTCACTACAGGACACTCATGCCCTCCGGAGCGGTGAAGGAGGAGGCGGTCAAGGCGTACCGAGGTGAGCAAGCAGGCGCCATGTTCTCCTCCTTTCCCCCGAGCTGACCTCGACCTCCTGCACAGACGGACTGGCCAAGATCACCTGCCGAGATGTCGCAGGCTCGCCGCTTGATATGCCGTACTGCCCGCGTGGGCGAGAATGCGTACGTCTTCTCGCTCTTCTCGCCTGTTTCTTCATCCATTCATTCACTTCCTCCCCGCAGCTCTACTCCCACGTCGACCCGCACACTTCCTACCGCTATACCTTCTCGCACACCCTCGCTCAGCACTACGCCGCGCTCGACCGTCTCTCGGACGAGCGCGAGGCGCAGCGCTTCTTCCTCACCCTCCTCCAGTCCGGCGGCGCGGGCGACCTTTTCACACTCACCGGACTCGGCGCCGGCATCGGCACGATGGTCAACCGCCCCGGCGTGCGCGGCATCGTCGAGGACCTGACGGACCTTGTCCGAGCCGGCGAGCTCGGGCAGTTCAGGGCGAGGATGATGGAGCTCGGAGATGCGAGCGAATGGATGACGGGCACCGTCGAGCGGCGGGATTGGGCGGGAGAGGGAGAAGAGCCGGAGGAGGGAGACGAGTACTGGTATACCGACAACGATGACGAGGAAGCAGGCGAGGACGGGGAGACGGTGTGGCAGACGGACAGCGAGCCGTCTGGGAGCGTCTATGGCGAGGCGGACGCGGACGACCTTCCCCCGCTCGAGGCGATCGACGGTGCGGCGGACGAAGCGGACGACCTGCCCGACCTCGAGCCTATCGAGGTCGACTTCGACGACGGCTCGGATGCTGACAGTCTCCCCGCTCTCGAGCCCATCGACGTCCTTCCCTCATCTCCTTCCAACGCCGACGCTACTCCCGCCTTCTCTCCCTCCCGCGTCGCCACCTTTTCCCGCTCTCGCACCGCCAGTCTCTCCTCCCTCTCCTCATCCTCCTCCGCCTCCTCCGTCTACCCTGAAGCCGACTCTCTCCCCCTTCCCCGCCCCCGCCCTCCGCCTCAAGACCCCCTCGCTCGGCTCGCCGCGTGGCTGTCCCTCTCCCTCCCGTTCCGACCGGGCGCAAGGTCCCCCTCGAACCCGTACACCTTCTCCAACTTCTTCGGCTCGACGCAAACGAGCCACTACGCCTCGCCCGCCGAGGCGGCGCGGCATGCGATGGACTACCTGAGGGTCTTTGCGAGGAGGGGGAGGAGCGAGATGGGGCCGCCGGGCGAGGAGGCGCCGGCGGATCGGCTGCCGAGGTCGGTGCGCGAGCCGTCGAGCGAGGAAGATGAGAATGAGAGCGAGGAGGAGTCGGAGGACGACGAGGACGAAGAGGACGAAGAGGACGAAGAGGAGGAGGACGACCAAGATCCGCTCGGCATCACCTCGGACTCCATAGAGCCCTATGATGCCGGCGACGGGACGCGCCTCCCGCTCGCCATGGCCGCGCTCGCCCAGGTCGAGCGCAGCGCAATTACCTCCCTCCGGCGGCGGCGGGCGATGCGAGCTTACTGGCCCGGGGGAGGCTCCTCGGACGAGGACGAGTGGGGGGGAGCGGGAGACGATGAGGGGAGCAGCGACTGGGATGAGAGCGAGGAGGAGTGGTCGAGCAGCAGCGGCTCGGAGGAAGACGACTTCCGCCGCCAGCAACCCGCCTCTCGCCCGGCGCCCTCTTCCGCTTCCCGCCGTCGCTCAGCTCCTCACCTCGGTCAACATCTTTCCGCTCCTCGCCCAGGCCCCACCTCCTCAACCGCTTCTCCCGACGCCATCGCCTCTCCCCCCGCACCTGCAGACTCTCGCCCTGCGCCCTCTTCTTCCGCCCGCCCTCGCTCAGCACCTTACCTCGGCCGGCATTCCTCCACTCTTCGCCCAGCCGCCCCCTCCTCGTCCGCCTCCTCCGACGCCATCGCTGCCCCCTCCGCACCGGCAGACCCCGTCGACCCGCCCGACCGCGCCCTTGAGCGCCAGCGGCGCAAGGCGGCCGAGGCGGCCGAGCGGAGGAGGGCCGAGGAGAAGTGGGAGGAACTGGACTAGACGGCGTTATCGAGTCGTGAGAAGCCTTGTTGTCAGATCAGCGGGAGTTGCCGTCGAAGGAGGATGTCGAGAAAGGAGCAGCTGGTTTTCCTTCCCGCTCCGGTTCCGCTTCTTACGCTATTCACCGCTGCTTCTCCGCTGGCTCTTCCTTATGCGCCGACAACGTGCAGGTTGACTCCGAGCTTCGCGTCTTCGACACCGTGGCGGTTTTCTGAGACGGACTGGAGCAGTCAGTGACCCGTCTCCACCCCTTCCGCTCTCAACATCTACCTCCCGCAGCTTTCCTGAGCTCTGCTCACCTCTACGCGCCTCCGCGCCATGAGCACAATGAGCTGCTTGCTCTTCTACTTACTCCTCGTGTCGGCTGGGGAAGCGGGACTCGGGGTTACAGAGCTGCAAGGGCATCCGGGCCAGCGGCTGGGCCGCGAGAACGACACAGACTGGGTGTGCTCGGCGTACGGTGTATCAGAGGTGAGAAGGCTCAGCAACTCGACGCGCCGTGGATGATGTCGGGGGACGAGGGCGTAATGACCCACGTGTCGTCTGCAAGGGCGCGGCAGGGTCAGTCTCGACTTGGTTGCGTCGGCGCGAGGCTGAGGAGCCAGCCAGAGTGCTGGGAAGGAGAGGGGAATCGAGGAAACTCACCGAAAGCGTCGGCGATGTAAAGAGTGACGGTCTTGCCGTCCGGCGTCGAGACCTCTGCCTCGAGCCCGCAGTAGGCCTTCGCAGCCGTCTCGTAGTCGCCGCCGAGGTTGCTGAGCATCGACTTGAGGCTCGGCGCGAATTCACTGCAGGAAAAAGGTTAGAGAAGGAGATCTTGAGCGTGAGAGCGAGAAAGGCGACGCACGGGACGCTGTTGTCGTACGGGAAGTCGCACCACGAGTTGCCGTTGGTTGAGTCGGTGCCCGAGAAGGAGCAAAGTGGTCGAGTCGTTGTGATCGCAACCAGTTTTGACTGATCAGTGCGGCCTCGTTGGCCGCACTTTTTCGGCTTCCGCTCTGTGCATACCTCACAGACTCTTGCAAATGCTGTCCAAAAGTCCCTGGCTTCTCTGCGTGGTCCTGAAGTTCCAGAATCGTGAGAAGCAAAAAAGGAGCGAAGAAACGCGAGCATGAGCAACGCCCGCCCGTCTTGCGGATGTCAAGGCCAGCGGACAGCGCGACGGGAACTGCAGCTAGCGGTTAGCGGGTGGAGAAGCAGTTGCGCCGGTTCTTCCTCGCCGCGATCAGGTTGCGAAGAAGAGGAAAAAGGCCGTCGCGTTCTCCTCTTCCTCCCTTGTAGCGGCCAGCGTCTCCCAGCTTGATGTGAGCTCTTCGGCACGGATGCGCCGAGCGACAGGGCGTCGTCAATTTCACCTGCAACAAAGGGTCGTGCCGGACGACTCTGCGAAGGCCAAGTGGAGGATGAAAAGAGGACAAGGCGAGTTTCGGGGGATTGAGCCAAGGTGATGGGCCGCACCAAGCGCTGTGATCGTCAAAGCGTGCGATGCCAGAGCAATGAAAGCCAAGGGAGCGTGGCCGCCCGGGGGAGAGAAGAGGAAGAGTGATTGTTGAGTGACCGAGGCGTCGCAACGCGAGAGCGGCCGTGTTGACGCTGGTTGACGAGGCCTCCCCCGGCTCTGATGGCGTCGTTCGCGGCCACAGACGGCAGCGAAGGGGCAAAGAGAGAGGTTGGGCGCGCTCGACGTGCCCACGAAGTGGGGGGAGAGAGGAGGTCTGTGCCGCCCGTTGCGAAAGTCGTCGCGCTCGCGCCTCTCTCTTCTCGGCCATCTCGCACTCTTGTCCTCTTTCCCTTCACTTCTCCGTCCTCTCCTCCCTCTCCCATCCACCCACCCTCCCACCCCGGCAGCAGCAGGTCTCCGCCCACGGTCCCTTCCTCGTCCTCTTCTCGCTCTCCGCTCGCTCCGTCGCCTCCTGTCAGTCGCCCTTGTCCCTCCTCTTCGCCCCTTGGACCGGATCAGTTGCTCACTCGCGCTCCTCCAACCCACAGCAGCGTCTCCAGGACCTCCTGCCACTACCCTTCGCTACTCGCTCTTGCCTCGACCGGTCGCATTCCAGTGAGTGAGCACCGCCTCGTCCTCCGACCGTTCCATCGACGCGACGCTCGACCCTCGTTCTCGCGCCATCCACCCCCTCGAATTCAAAGGCTCACCCTCGTTCTCTCACCCTCTCTTTCTCACCAGCACCTACTCAAGATGGTTTCTTCCGTTCTTCCTCTCGCCCTCGCGGCTTCGCTCGCTTCCACCGTCGCCGTCGCCGGGTCCGTCGGCGGCCACGCCCACGTCGCCCGCGCCCACCACTCGCACCGCTCTTTCTTCCCCGTCCGCCCCGCCCTTCAGGCCCGCGACAAGCTCGCCCAGCCGGCCCGCATGATGAAGAAGGTCCGCCGGTCTGCCGCCGCCTCGTCCTACTCGACCACCGCCATCTGGTACGCCGAGACGGGCTGGGTCGGCGCGTGTGGCGAGACCCTCAGCGAGGATGAGTTCGTCGTCGGTCTTCCCCTCGCCCTCTACCCGTCCGTCAACGAGAAGAGCGCGCTTTGCGGCGAGCAGGTCACCGCCATCAACACGGCTACGGGCGCCAAGTGCGTTCTCTTTTCCATCCGTTTTACGCAAGAAGAGCAGGACTGACCCTTTCCTCCCGCATTTTCCGCGTTTTCCTCGGGCAGCATCACCGCCACGGTCGTCGACGCCTCGAACCGCGACGACTACACCATCTTCTCCTCGTCGGCCTTCACTGCCCTCGGTGGCGACCTCGACGCTGGCGAGCTTGCCATCACCTTCTCGTTTGTCAACTCGGCCGTCGACGTCCCCTCGTCTGCCTCGCTCGCTTCGGCCACCTCCGGCTCGGCCTCGCACGAGACCCCGTCCGCTGGCGGTGCCGCCTCGACCGCTGGCTACAAGAAGTCGTCGACCTCGTCCGCCGCGCCCCAGACCACCTCCCAGGCCGCCGCGCAGGTCAAGGTCGCGGCCGTCAAGACCTCGTCCGCTGCCCCGACCACGACCACCACCTCTGCCCCGGCCGCCACCTCGGCCGCCGCGTCGTCTGACGACGGCGAGGAGTGCGAGGAGGGCGACGACGATTGCGTTTGCGACGACGAGTCTTCCTCGTCCGCTCCGGCCCAGACCTTCGCCGCACAGACCTCGGCCCCCGCGCAGACGACCACGTCCTCCGCACCCAAGCAGACCACGACGACCCAGGCCGCCTGGTCGTCGTCGTCGTCGAGCAAGGCCGCCGCGTCGACCACGTCGTCCGCCGCCTACACCTCGTCGAGCAGGGTTGCCGACACGTCCTCTGCTTCTGTCCTCGCCGCGTCGGGCATCCAGGGCTTCCTCGGCGACAACACCGACGCGATCTTGTCCTGTGGGTCGCGCTCGTCCGCGGGTTTGCTGTCCGTCGAGACTGACCTGTTTTTGCCCCGCACCCAGGGTACAACACCAACTCGGGCACCGACTCGACCAACGGCAACTCGTGGTGCGGCTTCCCGTACGACAACAACGTCCCGTGCGTCGCCTTTCTCGCTCTCGCGCTGAAGGTCTCGGACTGACTTTTCCTCCCCTTCACTTTTTCCTGCAGCGGATTCGCCCCTAGCCTCAAGACTATGCTCAACAACTTCGGCGGTGACTACGAGACGGCTGCGAAGGCCTACTGTGGGCTCGAGGCAGAGGTCTCGACGCCGGACGGCAAGACTGTCACCCTTTACATCGCCGACGCTTTCGGTGAGTTTCGTCTGTCCTCCACTCTCCTTTCAAGCTCTGTGCTTGGCTACTCAACTTCGCGCCGACGCAAGCAAATTGAGACTGACCCTACCGCGCCGTTGCAGACGACACCTGGGTCATTACCCCCTCGTCGCTCGACATCATCCACGGCTCGTTCGAGTCGCTCTACGGCTCGTACACCGACAACAAGAACGACGTCGTCAAGAACGCGAGCTGGAAGTTCACCGGCAAGCGCAACACCAAGTACGCGTTCAAGTCGACGACCTCGCTCTCCTAAGCGGTTCTCGCGCGCTCCCTTCTCGTTCTTCCTTTTCTCCCTCTCGCATTCGCAACTTCTTCCCTACGCCCTCGTCTTTGTCCTTCCCCTTTCCTCGCCAAGCGCCTCGATGGCAGCTGGTCTTCGTCTTTTTCCTCTTCCCTTTCCCACTCGTCCGCGCTAGACGCGCCCTGTTCCTACCCTACCCCGAGCAACCCCCTCGACCCTACGCGCACACCACCTGTATCTCACCTTTATCCGGTCTTTACGTCTGCCCCTTTCCCCCTTCCCCCTTTCCTTCCTGCCTCTTTTTTCGCCTCATCACGTTTTTGGGAGTCCTCCTTCGGGCGGGCAAAATCAGCTGTACTTAGATCCCTTTCAACTCGCAACGTCGCGCAGAGCGCCTTTCTCGTTCCCTCGTTTCGGTGTGAGAGAGGGCTCGCTGTCTGAGAGAGAGTAGGGAGAAAAGCGAGATAGGAATGCAAAGCGTCCGTCTTCTCGTGCGCGCCGAGCTTCTACAGCGAGCTGACGTACCACCCAAGGAGGCCGAACGCTGCAGAGGAAGAGAGAGTGAGGACAGGGCGATGGGAGGAAGACAAGGAAAGGAGGAAACGCACCAACTCCCGTGAGCTTCTCCGCCGGCGAGTGGAAGAACAGGCTCGTCATGAGCAGCATCCACCAGCACAGGACGAGCACGGCCGTCGCGGCGTACCCGACGAGCGCAACGACGGGGTGCATCGGCTTCCTCGGCTCGGTCTGGCCGTTCGCCGTCGGGGCAAACAGGCGCGGGAAGAGCGACGGCAGGAGCGGGTACAGCGCCTCGAACAGGAACAGGCTCGCGTGCACCATCATGAACGCGTGCCCCGAGACGTCGTGCCCGCCGCGCCAGTACTCGCCCCTCGCGCCGGTGCACACCGGCGCGCCGAGCGTGCCCGGCTCGCGCGCGCCGCCAGAGTGCGGCAGGTCGTAGTCGTTCGGCCCGTCGCCGTGCAGGCCGCCGCCCGCGGCTTGGCCCGAGAGCGGGGCGTTCGAGACGGCCGAGGGGACGCAGGTCGCGCCCGAGGCGCGGAGGATGCGGAAGGCGACTGAGGGGCCGAGACGCGTGCCGAACCAGGTGGCTTGCGTGAGGTAGAACCAGTAGAGCGTCGCGAGGAGGTAGCGCCGGAGGAGGGTGAGGAGGTGCCGCGTGGTTTGGTTCGGGCCGGAGGAGGAGGACTTGGTGGAGGGAGGAGGAGCAGCCGAGTGCGAGGGGTGGTGGGGATGGAAGGTGAAGAGGGCGACGGAGAGGACGAGGAAGATGGCGGTGACCCAGCCCCACGACTTCTTGACGAAGAGCTGGTTGAGGAGGTTGCGCTGCGGAGGGAGGGAGGGTCAGTCTCGCTGAACGAGAGGCACGTCGAGCAGAGGCGGAGCGTGTAGCTCCATGTAGCTCAAGGGAGTGAAGCGGGGAAAGGAGAAAAGAGAGGCGGAGGAAGGGAAGGTGGGAGAGGAAAGCGGGAAAGGAGCGAGGCGAACCTTGTCGGCAAAGAAGGGCAGGGACTGCGGGAGGAGCCGAGTCAGCTCCAGGTCACCGCAGAAGTCAAGAAAGAGGACGTACAGGAACCGGGAACGCGGTTGCGCTGTTGGTCAAGCGAGTGAGGGTGTGGGCTGGCAGCCGCGAGCGGAAGGCGGTGGTCGCCGACGACGTGCTTAGCACCGACCAGGTGGTCCCGAGGAGTGCCTGCAGAGTGTACGGGTCAGCACGGCTTAGCTAGAGCGAAGGAAGAGGGACGGACGGTGAGGACGAGGACGTTGATGAGCCGCAGACGAGCGTCGGCTTGCGGCCGGACGATGGACGCTCGAGAGGGTGCGCGAGTAGCTGCTGCCGTGCTCATGCTGATTGTGTACAAACCGGAACAAGCAGGATCAAGGGAAGGGGAGAAGAGAGCAAGGCGATGACGGCGGCAGAGTCCACGTCGGCATCGAAGGCCACAGTTTGTCGCGAAACGGTCCAGCCCTTTTCTTCTCGCGGTTCAAGCGGTCTTTGCACGGGCGACGACAAGCGTACAAGCGGATCCTCCTCCTCCTCGTTCACTTCTCGTGGCGAAGCACCCGCCTCCCGCCGCCGCCCTCCTGCTCGTCAAGCGCCTTCTCCCTCGTCCACCTCAGGTAGCTCACCACCTGCCTCATCGTCTCGCCCAGGTCCGCGTCCGCCCTCTCGACCCTCTTCCGCCTCTTCTCGAGCTCCTCGGGCGTCGCCACCTCGGCTTTGAGCAGCTCGAGCTCCTTCTTGGTCCGGTGCGTCTTGCTCGCCTCGGGCGGGTGCGCCGCGTAGTGCTCCGCAACGGCGAGCGCGTACTGCGCGTGCCGGTACGTCGCGTCGAGGTAGGTCGCGAGCGCTTCGACGCCGTCGAGGCCGTGAACGAGGTACCAATCGTCGGCCGAGGAGGCGTCGAGCGCGTCGAGGACCGCGGCGGGCGAGCCGGCCGTGTCCGGCGAGGAGGCCTTTGAGACGGCAAGCTTGGCCTTCGAGGCGGCAGCGCGCTCGGGCGAGCCAGTGAGGGCGTTGCCGGCGGGAGGAGGGGGAGAAGACGCCGAGGTTGAGGCGGAAGAGGAAGAAGAAGAGACGGCAGGAGGACGCTTGCCGTGGACGAGCACAGCCCACGAGAGCGGGTAGTCCCTCCCCTGCTCGTCGTGCGCGGCGGTGCGATTGACGGGGAAGCCGGACGAGGCAGCCGAGGTCGGGTTCTCCAGCAACTCGGGCGGCGGCGGCGAGAAGAGGTAGTAGGTCTGCGAGAGGGCGTCGGTGCCGACCGGGGTGAAGCGCAGGCGGCTGTGGAGCGCCGAGAGGTAGATGTCGTGGACTGCGCAAACAAGGGTGAGCTGTCTACAACGGAAGGAAGAGGAATGACAGGAATGACAGGACGTACGGACGCGCCAGGTCTCCTTCGTGTTGCGGTCCTCGGCCTCCTCGATCTGCAGAGCGAAACGATGCATCAGCAATTGCCATCCGGCGCGGGTCTCGCGACCCTCGCGTGGTGAAGGAAACGCAGGAGAGCCGAAGGCGGCGACTCACCTCCTCGTCAACCTTTTCGCATTCCTCCTTCCACTCCTTGACTTTGGTGCTCGCGCTGTTGCCCGGGGGCTTCTCCGGCTTGGTCTTCTGCAGCTCGGCCCTCTCGTCGGCGAGCTCATGGCGGAGCTTAAACTTGCGCTTGTTGAGCTCAGTCGTGCGCTTCGTCGTCTCGTTGGTCCTCTGCGCGTTGAAGGAAGACGAAGAGGAAGGGTGAGAGAGGATGAGGTCAGTATAGGCGAGAGAGACGCCGCTGGGCGACGAGGGTGACGAGATGCCGCAGCTGAGCAGAATGAGGATGAGGGCAAACGAGGAGTAGAGACGCACGTCATGCATGTCGTCCCTCACAATCTCCGTCCAAACCGCCATGTCGACCAGCCCACAGCACAGCGCCAACCTCTCCTCGGCGGGCGTCTCGCGCTCGAACTTGCCCCGGCGCGCCGCCTTGTGCGCCTCCTTGAGCTCGCGGCGCTGGCGGTCCGCCTCGGAGTCGTAGTCGGACGCGAGCTGGTCGACCTCTTCGTCCGAGGCGAGGTACTCGTCTTCCTCGTCCGAGGAGGACGAGTTGGAGGAGAGGGAGGAGAGGTCCGAGTCGGCGCCGTCGGGCGCCTTCGCCTTCCCCTTGCCCTTGACGTCCTTGCCCTTGTCCGCGGCGCCGTTCGGCTCCCCTCCCGCGCCCTCGCCCTCCTTCTTCCCATCCTCACTGGTGATGCCCGCCTTCCTCTTCGCCTCCTCGACCCACTCGTACCCCCTCCCGATCCACTCGCTGCTCTCGAGCGCCTCGATGACGCTCACCCACGGCTTGTCGCGCACCTTGCCGCTGCCCGAGTCCCTTGCGGCCTTGACCTCCTCGAGCGCCTGCTCGAGCGCCTCGCGCTGCAGCTTGCTCACCGCGCCCGTCGAGCGCTTCTCGGCGAGGAGGAGCTCGAGCAGGCCCTGCAGGAGCGTCAGCTGCACCGTCTCGGCCGCGAGGTCGCCGTCGCGCCAGAGCCAGAGCACGTCGTCCGACAGCGCCGAGAGCACGCGCGCGTGCTGCCCCTGCGGCGTCTTGTTGCCGCGCGGGCGGAGGGACGGGATCAGGCGGAGGAAGCGGAGGAGGAACTCGCGCAGGTTGAGGCGCGCGAGGATGGACGAGGTCGGCGGGAAGGGCGACGAGGGGGAGAGGTACGACGAGGTGAGCGGGTGCGTCTTTGGCGCGGGAGGGAGCTTGGGCGGAGCGCGAGGCGCGTTGACGCGCTTCGGGCCGGCAGGGGCGGGAGAGGCCGAGTCCTTCTTCTCCTTCGCCACGGCGGACGCCCGGGGCTTCTTCGCCGGCTTGGACGGGCCCGCCGAGGCGGCGCGCTCGTCTTCCTCCTCCGAGTCGGTGAGGGACGAGAGAGACGAGTCCGACCCGTTGCCGTCCGTCTTCTCCTTCTTCGGCTTCTTCTCCTTCTTGGGCTTGGGCGCGGCGGGCTTCTTGCCCTTCTTGCCCTTTGACGGACCGGACTCGTCGTCGCTGTCATCGCGCACAAGAGACTGCGCGGCGGGAGCGCCGCCAGCCGTGAAGGTCGCGGCGAGCTTGCTTGCCGCTTTTTTCTGCGGGAGAAAGAGCTCGGTTAGCTGCTTGCCTCGAGCAGAAGAGCGGAGAAGAACGCACCGCCGCCGACCTCGCCCCCGGGTTCGCGCTCAGCACCTCCTGCGCGCTGCCCACCCCTTGCTCCTGCGCGAGCTTCTTGAGCGGGCCAGTCGAGTCGAGCCCATCCTTCTTGCGGCACTTCGAGCAGTTGCAGATTCCACGGCACGAGGGGCACTTCCACGTGGACGCGGCGCCGGAGGAGAGGAGGGTCGAGGCGGACTCGCCGTAGCTGCGCGGTAGGCGTCAAGTGGGTAAGGATCGTAAGGCAGGAAAAGCTGAAGAGGAGCAAGACGAACCGGTTTTGGAGGCAGCGCTCGCAGTAGGCGATGTTGCTGTTGAGGAGAATTCCGCGAGTCAGTGTAGGCACAGGAGTTGAGACACCGGTATACGGGTAGAGGGAGAGGGGACGAACCAGTCTTTGAGCGTCTTGTTCTTGCCAACCTCCTTCTGGCCGGTGCAGCGCAGGACGGTCGTCTTGGTCGTGTCGTGCGGCTGGTGGTCTGCAAATCCGGAAAAATGGTGAATCTGGCAAGAACAGGATCGAAGGAAGAAAAGGCCGCGCACCTTGGTGGCAGTAGACCGAGTTGGAGTTGGCCTCGGACTTGCGCTTCTGCTTCTTCTTGGGCGGCTCGGTGCTGTCCTTGCTGCCCTCCGCGCTCGCCTTGCCGTCCTTCGTCGCCTCGGCGGCTCCTGCCTGCTCGCCGTCGTCGTGCTTGGCCGGGCTCGCGGGGCGCTTCTTGCTCGGCTCGGTGCTGGAGGACGCGTCGAGCTGCATGCTGGCCTCGGTGGGCGAGGTGCCGAAGGGCATGATGGGGTGCGAGGTCGAGAAAGACGCGTTTGATGAGGATCCGACGACGACTTGGTTGACCTCCTGGGCAGCCGGCGCTTGCTGAGGGTGGTCGGTGCTGGTGCTAGGAGTGGTGTCGATGTCCATGGCAGTGTGCTTGGTGGTGTGGGAGCCAGTCGAGGCAGTCGGAGGTTGGTCGGACGAGGAGAGCGGAGTCGAAGGTGAAGACGGCGTCGGAGCTGGTTCAGGGTCTGCCATGGGCGTGAGAGACGCGCTGTGGTGCTGTTGTACGCGCTGCAAGCGTGTTAGAAAGCGGTGAAGCGGTCAGAACGAAGCCCGGCTCTCTCTTGCTCCTCGTCGTCGCCGTCCGGGTCGTCCAGCTTGCACTCGCTTTCACCCGCGACTCTCGCCCGCTCTCCTACCTACAAGCACTGATCAGGACCAGCATACACCGCACCCACCAGCCAGCGAAGGAGCCCAGGCAGGAGCCGTATCGCCGTCGGTCGGTGCTGCCGACCATCGACCATCGTCCGCTGGATCGCTTCCTGCTCTTCTCCAACCCTCCAGCAACCGGATCGCAACCGACACTTGCCTCGCCGCACCCTCGCACTCGCTGCACAAAGCCTCGCCGCCGAACGAGCCGGGGAGGCGTTCTTTCCCCCTCCGGGAACCAGCCCCAGGCTCCAACTCCCGCCCTCCTCTCAAAGGAAGGACCCGCCAGCCTGCTGGCCGGACCCTCGACGCCTGCAAGCGCACCCGAGTTCATTTCCCCCCGGGCTCCACTCGCTTCTTCGGGACAAGGAGCTCTCCCGGGCTCTTTGACCCGCCCTGCTGGCTGGCTTGGACGGCCTCCTCCCTCTCCCGCTCCTCCCGCCTCTGCTGGGCCTCCTGCTTCCGCTCCTCCGCTCCGTCGTCGTCAAAAGCGTCGCCCGCCCCCTCTCGACCGCCGTCACCACCTCGAGCAGGACTCGCCTTTCCGCCCCGCCCCTCGCCTTTGCTGCATCTCCTTCCTTGCAACCCGCAACCCCTCATCTCGATCACCTCGCCCGCACTCACACCTTCCTCGCACCGCCCTTGGCCTTCTGCTCAAACCTTCTTTCGCCCGCGATTCGACACAACCTTGCACTTTCCTCCGACTCCCTCTTTCGTCCTGGCCTGACGACCCGACCACGCCTCCTCCTCATCGCTGCCGCCTCTCCCTTCTCGTCCACCGCCGCCTTACCCCCTCCAAGCTTTCAAGACGGCTCGCATCTAGCGGCATGTTCACCACCGCCGAGCGCGGCGCGGCGCCCCCCTCGTCCAGCTCCTCGACCCTCTTCCACCCCGCGCACGCGCACGCGCACGACTCGCCCACCTACCTCCTCCGCACCCCGGGCGCCTCGACGCCCTCGGGACTCGGCGGCGCAGGCGGGCATGGGGAGCAGAGCCACTTTGACCCGCACGATCCGGGCTGGTTCACGCCGGCGCTGTCCGGGTCGGCAGGAGCGGGAGGAGCTGGAGGACGCGGCGGCGGCGGGTTCGAGAGCGTCGTGATGGAGGACGACGAGATTGAGGCGGCGCTGGGCAGGAGCGCAGGGCCTGGAGGACTCGGCGGTGGAGCGGGTGGTGGGGGAGCGATGCCGGACGGGTCGAGGGGCTTTGTCGAGCAACAGCGGTCGCCGCTCAAGGTGCGTCCCTATGCTCGAGCGTGCGAGGGGCTATGCGCTGACCCTCTTCTTCCCTAGTACTCTGACCCGGCCGCCTACTTCGATGCGGACTACTCCCTCGCCCCGCCGCTTCCCCTTTCTTCCTCCTCCTCGTCCGCCTACTCTCCCCTCGACGGTCCCTCCTCTTCCCAGCACTCGAATTACAGCCACTCCTACCCCTCCTCCGCCCTTCACACTCCCGGCCTCGAGCATTACCCCGTTGACGCCGAGATGGCCTTCTCGTCCTCCGTCCCTCCTTCGGGCTCCGATGCCGCCTACATCGCCGCGCACGCTCCGCCGAGCCAGCACGACTTTCAGTCCGTCCCCCGGGCAACATACGGCGCCGACCCGGTTCCCTCCGGTCTCCAGCAGCAGCCGCAGCGCTACTCCGACAGCGGGCTCGCCGACTCGACCGGGACGGCCTACTCGCTCAACGTCGTCTCGACGACGCACACGTCGGTCGCGTACTCGTGCTCGCCGATGTCGTCCTACCAGCCGTCGAGCGGCGCAGGGGGCGGAGCGCTCGAAGCCGGCGGGCCCTACTCGACCTTGGCACCGCAGGCTGTCTTCCAGCCGACGACGTCGAATGCGCCGTCGAGGGCTTCGTCCTCCCTCTCCTCCTCTGCCGGCGGTTTCCAACCCTCACCCTTCGCCTCCTCCTCTTCCTCCCAGCCTGCCCCGTCTCTCCAGCCCTCCCCCTTTGCGCCCTCGGCGTTCACTTCCCCCTCCGCTCCGCCTACGCCCCAGCAGCGCGCCGGCTCGTCCTCCTCGGGCGGGCTTGGCCCGACTCGCCGCCCTCGTCGCCCGTCGCTCGTGCACGCCAACACCCAGGCCGTTGCGGAGCAGAGCGCGCTCGAGCATGCACAGAACGAGCAGGGGTACACAGCCGCCGCTCCCGGTGCAGCGGATCTTCGGCACCACTCTTTCTCGGGCGCGCTGGCGTCTTCGACCGGAGCAGGAGCGGGAGGGCGGGCGCAGTACGGCTACGAAGAGCCGCGCCGCCATTCGGTGCAGACGCCGGCGAGCTACTCTCCCTACCCAAACCCGCACCAGCAGCAAGCCGGCTCGCCTTACCCTCGCCGCCGCTCGTCCAACTCCCTCTCCCAATCGCTCAACTCGCCCTCCCTCTCTTCCGTCGCTTCTCCCAACTCTCTCTCGACTCCGAACAGCAGGCGCACGAGCGCGGCGACGACGATCTCGACCGCGCCGTCGACGCCGAGCCAGCAGCTGTGCCGCACCTTGCAGGCCGCGAGCTTGACCTCTCCGGTCGTGCCCGGCGGCGCAGGAGCGGGCAGCCCGGCGCTCTTCTCGCCGCAGCCGCAGACGCCGCGGCGGGGCTTCTCGGCGGGAGGCGGGGCGAGCGACTCGCCTACGACGAGGGGCAGCGGGCGGAGGAACAACCTCAACCTGACCATCTCGGTCGATGCCGCCTCGGCGTACTCGCCTTCTCCCTCCCATCCCGGCTCGGCACCGGGCTCGGCGTCTCTCCACCCGCACGCCCGCGCGCGGTCGCACTCCCACTCGCACGGCACGTCTCCCGCCTACCCTGCCTCCGCACCCTACTCGCCGCAGACCTACTCTCCCCTCGCCCCGCCCGTTCGCCGTTCGTCCGCCTCGTCGCAGCCGCCACTCGCTTCGCCCTATACCTCGACAAGCAACAACGGCGGGTTCGGCCCCCGACCGCCGACGGCGAGCCCGACCGTCAGCCGCAAGAGGCGGTACTCCGCCGATCTTGTTTACGGCGGGTCGTCCTCTGCCGCCGGCGCTCAGGAGGCGACGCAGGGGTCGAGCTTGGCCAACTTTGCCGGGTACGGAGCGGGAGGAGCGGGCGAGGTGCCGATGACCTGGGAGAGGAAGCGGCTCTCAACCGCGTTCGAGGAGGACGACGTGCCCGTTTTCGACGAGCTCGACCTCGCTCAGTCGGCGCAGCACCTCCCTCACCACCAGCAGCACCATCAGTACGCGCAGACGGCGCCGCTGCAGCAGCACGCCTCCTTCGCCGACCCGGTCCACTCGCACTACCACCAGCACCAGCACCATCAGCAGCAGATCTACCAGCCTGAGCCTGTCTACGCACAGCACCAGCAGCAGCGAGCGACGTATGTTTCCAACGGCGCAGGCTGGCCGACCTCGGGCCCGGTCGAGCAGCAGCTCCCGGACGGCACAGTCGGCCTCGGCCTCGAGATGAGCGTCGAGGAGCTGCATCTCGCCGCTTCGACCGCCTCGGCCGCCGGACCACCCGCACCGCCGATGGGCGTCGCGCCCGACGCCGTGCTCGGCTCGTCCACCTCGTCCGACTTCGCCACCCAGCAGGTCCCGACGCCTCTGCAAGCCGCCCCTCCCGCCGCGTTTCTCGCCTCCGCCCCTCCCTCCGCCCTGCCGCAGCTCCCGCCCGGCGTCGGCGGCGCGGTGGTCTTCGTCCCGCACGGCGCCGTCCCTCCTTCGCTCTCTCAGCCGTTCCTCCCCACCCCTCAGCAGCAGCAACAAGCCTTCCTCGCCGCCTCGCAGCAGCAGACCCCGTCCCTCGGCCTTCCTCTGCAGGGCGTGGCGTTCGACCCGTCCGGCTCGACGGCGGCGAGGAGCAGGCTCGAGGCAGAGATCAAGGCCTACCTCAGGGCGGAGAACAGGCTCGAATTGGGCGAGAAGACGGTCGTGGTGATGAACCCTAAGATCGCGCAGAGGAGCTACGGGACTGAGAAGAGGTGCGTTGCGGAGTCTTCTACCTCGTTCTCCCCCTCTTCCCTTCCTCCAAGATGGCTGTTGACGCCCTTCTTCATAAGGCTCCTCGCCCCTCCTCCTCAAGCTCTCCTCCTCGGTGCCTCCTGGTGGTCGACCCTCGACTCGCACCCGTCTCTCGCCCTCGCCGCCGCTCAGTCCGGCCAGCTCCCTTCTCCCGCCACGCCCCTTCACCGCGTCACACTCCCGCCCGAGGTCTACATCTCGATCTCGACGGACAAGGCGCCGCTCAAGATCCCGTCCTCGCTGCAGTGGATGACCTCGGAGGGCCGGCCCGCTCTCGAGCGCGACGAGGACGACTCGCCGCCAATCGCCGGCAGGGCGGTGAGCAAGAGCCTGGCGGTGAGCGTGCCGGGCGAGCTCAACAAGGACGTCAGCACGACGGTGAGGACCATGGTCGCGATCGCCGAGCCGGGAGCGGCGGACGTGCAGGCCAGGGTGTGGGCCGTCATCCCGGGCAAGCCGATTACGGTCATCTCGAAGCCGAGCAAGAAGCGGTCCATCACCGCCGGCGCAGGTACGCCATCCTTTTTCTGTTCTCTCTTCTCCCTTTCGCCTCTGCAGAGTACTAAATATGTGCCCCTTGCTTGCAGCTGCCGGTCTCTCGCACGGCACGCTCGTCTCGCTCTACAACCGCACCAAGACCTACACCGGCTCGACCCGCTTCCTCTGCACCTCGCACATGCACGCCATGTTCCCCGAGTCGGACTGGCACGCCATGGCGGGCGCGTCCAACCCGCGCTCATTTGCCCCGGGCAACATGCACGACATCCACTTCTCGGCCAAGCCCGCGCACTGGGACGCCTTCGTCATCTACGCCGTCGACATCGACCCGAACGCGCCGCCGAAGGACCAGCAGCCCGTCCACCCGAGCTACCCGAAGCCGCCGGCAAACGCGATGCTCCTCGACCATGACCGCCCGAAGCCGCTCTACTACAACCAGACCATCGTCCTGCAGGATCTCTCGTCCGGTGTCGTTTCGGTGAGCCTTCCTGTTCTTTGTTGTGCATTCCCGACAGCCCCTTTTCTCCCCTTTCTTGCTTTGGTCTCCCCGCCTCCCCGCCAGTTTCCCCATCTCATCTCGTCGGAGCTCAAGAGACTGACTATCTGCCTCTACAGCCCACCATGATTATCCGTCGCTGTGACGCCAAGGCAGTCGCGGTCGGCGGCGGCAGCATTGACGGCTTTGTCCCGCTCGCGAGCGACGTTGAGGGCTACCCGGTCGCACCCGGCGAGCATCTCGGTGACCCCGTCTCGCAGTACCGCCCTATCGCTCTCGAGGTCTACCGCGACCCGCTCGAGGCGCAGGAGGGCGACGGCTTCCAGCAGTCCCTTCCCGCGATCACCTACCTTGGCATCAGCGACGATAACGTCGCCATGCACCGCCCGCAGGAGGGCCGTACGATGGTCAAGCCCGCCCAAGGCGGCGGCGGCGAGAGCATGAGCCAGCCCGTGACGCCTACGACGCCGAGGAGCTTCGCCTCGATGCAACTCCCGAAGCTCGAGGGCGTCGAGGAGGATCTCGTCGTCGGTGGCGCCCCTCAGCCGCCGCTCATTGATGAGAAGCCGAAGCGACCGCGCCGCACATCCACATCGAACGCATCCAACCTGCCTCTCGCCGCTTCGGCCCCAGCAAGGCCTTCTGCTGCACTTTCAAAGAGCAAGGCCCGCGGCAAGTCGACGACGAGTCTGTCGTCGCTAGGCGGCGGCTTGACCATCGGGATGAAGGCCCGTGGACCGTCTTCGTCGAAGGTGTGGACGACGGTCGTTGGCGGTGCGTTGCCTCCTCTCGTATCCTCTCGCTCACTGCGCTGACCCTTCTCCTTCCGCAGAGCCTTGCGTCTGGACGATCGTCAACGTCGACGTTGAGCGCCACACCTTCTACATCCCGCCGAGCGTCGAGGGTGGCAAGCCTCCGTCCTTGAACCCGTGAGCCGTCTTTTCCTTTCTCCCTGCGTCTAGACCCGCTCACACCACACTTCTTTTAACGAAGTACCAATCCACTCTACTCCATGCCCCGACCGGTTCTCCCCGTCGGTTCGGCCATTCCTACGGTTACTTCTGTCGAGGGTCCTCTCTCGTCGGCTCGCTCAGACGAGAACGGCATGATCAGTGAGCTGCCGTCCCTCACCCTCCCTCCGCGGAATCTCGCTAACCATACGCCTGCGTTTGCAGCCCTTCACGGCGACAACTTCTCGCAGGATCTGAACGTCTGGGTCGGCGATGAGCCTTCTCCCGTTCCCGCCCTCTACAGATCCCCCCAGCTCCTCCTCTTCCGCCCTCCCGCATCCGTTTCCAAGTCCTTCGCCACCCAGCCCGGCATGCAGTTCCTCCCGCAACCCCCGCCATCGCCGCGCAGCGATGGCAACACCCGCATCGCGCTCGTCCGGAATGACGGTGTCGTCTTCCGCACAGCACACTCACTCCCCGACGGATCGACTTCGGTGACGCCGTATTAGGTGGGAGGTCAGCGGTTCTTCAGTGCATGAGCCGTGCCGTACCTTCGCATTCTCGCAGCCATTCGCCTTTCCTCCCATCAGTTGCATGCCCTCTCGGCGGTGCATTGTCTCCCTCGCTCTGTAGTACTTCGTCAGTCCAGCGAAATGTGCATAGCCATCTCCTTAAGTACTCTAGCTCGGAAGAACGGCGGAAGGCGAGGGAGGTCAGGTGGAGGAAATGTGCGGGACCGCCGCCATCTATCGCCAGCCTCGTGCGAATTGCACGCAGAGAGAACGGCACGAGATAGAGTAACGTGCGGAGCCGAGGCGGGTCTGCCCCAAGTGCCGTCAAAAACCGGTTGCGATCTCGATGTCTCCTTCTTCTTCTCTCTCTTCGCCTTTTTACACCAGCTCGACTAGCAGAAGCGACGAGCAGACACAAGGCAGCTGACACGCGAGGTCGGAGAAGCATCCCGATCGAAAACAAGGAAAAACGGACTGGCTTGCGTGCTGCTGTCGGGCGGAAAAAGAGCAGCAAAGACCGCTGCGTTGCACCGTCAACTCGGACTCGGTGATCGTTTCCTGGTGAGGGTTTGGTGTAGGTTGTTGACGAAGGTGGTCGTGTCGTACGAAGACGGGTTGTGCTGGCACTGCCAGTCCGCCTCGACGCCTTGGCCGTACCGGTCTCCGAGGTGTTCGAGCGCGTGGCTGACGGGCATGCCGAGCTGGCAGGCGATCTGTATGCAGTCGCGGAGCTGCCAGCAGGCTGTGACGCTTCGAGGTCGTTGCGGGAGGCGGACTCGAGGGGCGTACGGAGGTGTTGGGGGGATGTAGATGTTGAGGCCTGCGACAGCCGAGATAGTAGGGCGAGACGGAGACGCCAGATGGATGGAGAAGAGGGCGAGGGAGAGTAGTCGAGGGTAAAAAGAGGAGAAGGTGCGGGAGAAAAGACAAGCGGGTAAGTTGGGCATGAGCCCACATCGGTCGGAAACAATGGAAGGGAAACCCACGGGCCAGATGCTCGCGCTCGCCAGTTGTCAGGTCGAGGGCCGGAAGCGTTGCGACCATCTTGGCAACGCGAGGGTCACCGCGAGCCTCCAGCTTGAACATGACCCCGGGGTTGGGTTTGAGCTCGAGGACGTTGCAGATGAAGGCCGCGCGCGCTTGGGTGAGGACTGGGGAGGAGGACGAGTGAGCCGGCCAAAGTGAGGAAGAGAGAGAGCATGAGGAAACGCACGGAAGAAGCCGTAGATCCGCCGATTCAGGACGAATTCTTCCAACGGCGCAGGAGTATCAGGTGCTTCGCGCTTCTTCTTCGACAGCACGCTCCAGAGTTTGCGCTTGCCGGGCGCTTTGAGGCTCAGGGAGGAGTAGAACTCGGTGTAGGCGAGGTGAAAGTCGCGGCTCAGGACGCCCATGTTGTCGACTGCTTGGTAGATCGCCTCGAGCTCGGCGAACCAGAGCGGACGGAGGTAGTGGACGCTGTCGTGCAGGAGAGGCAGGAGGGAAGGCGGGATGAGCTGGTCGTCGATGTGGATGGGCGGCATCTCGGCGTGTCCGCGTGCGGTGGAGAGAAAGGCTAGCGGTGCAGTTGGAAGGCGAGCTAGGGAATACAGAGGAAGATCAGCCTTGCCGCACGAGAGGGACCAGTCCGCCCCGAGTCCCCGACGGGTCCATCTCGGGCGAAGAGAAAGTGGTTGCGATCGCAACGCCGGCTCACCTTGGGTGGTTGACGGCTGTTCAGCGCGCTCTAGCAGGTGCAGGAGGAAGATGAGAGGGTACAGACGAGCCCGACGGTCCCCATCCAGCACGCTCGCGCAGCGGCGCGCCCCCTCGAGACATCCCCCTCCTCGCCTCATCGAGGCGCACGTTCATGAAGTCCGCTTCTCCTCGTTGGTCGTCCTGCGCGCCCATCTCGCGTGCCTCTCTCGCGCGCTAAAAGGGGACTAACGAGATGACAGAGGCGCAGATCCTCCGGGTGTACCAGGATAGCGGCGCCGAGCAGGAAAAGGAGGGATGGAGCCAAGATGGAGCGGAAGAAGGAGGAGAGGCGGTTGAGCGGGACAACGCCCTGGCCGCTCTATTCACTCGAGCCAAACGTCCGGCGGTGCACATGGTGCCCGAGGCTGCCATGAAGGAGAACTCGGCCGCGAGCGAGGCCACAAGCAAGGAGAAGGAAAAGACGAGGGTGGAGGGTATCGTCGTCGCGTTTCTCGGTAGTCGGTACAAGCGAGGCCTACATCAGAGAGAACGAAAGGAGAGCGCAGGGTATCGGGGGAGTCATGAATGCGAGCAAGGGGTCGTCTAGAGGGAGAAGATAGGGGGGAGAGGGGCATCCTAGAAAAGGCGGGCGGGAGGGCGCCGGCGGGTGGAGGAAAGAGGGTCTTTTGGGTGGAAGGCAGATGGGAGAGAGCGTCCTTGGCGGATAGAGGGGGGCGAAAGAGGGTATAGGGAGGAGAGAGGGGGACTAGCGACCTTGGCGGTCGGAGCCGGTGAGGAGCATCTGGAAGAGCCCGGTGGCGGACGACTCGGTCTTCATCTGTGATTGAAAGGCTGGTCAATAAGGAGCAGACCGGTAAAGAAGAGCGGGATGGCGCACCTGCAGCATGTAGACGATGCCCGTGCGGTCGCCCTTGTCGCTCAGCTCGATCGCGACGCCGGTCTTGCCGACACGCTCGACGCCGTCGGTCAGGACGATGGTCGAGACGAGCGTCTGGCCCTTCTTGTCCGAGTCGACGACGAGCTGCTTCGTGTTGCTCGGCTGGCTGAGGAACAGCTTGAGCTTGGCCGTCCCGAGGCTCTTCCACTGCGCGTGCGACGCCTGGAGGAAGATCTTGCACCGCATCTCGGCGATGATCTTGGTCCGGTCGGGCACCTTGGGCTCCATCGGGCTCGTCGGCGGCGAGACGTCGCCTTCGAGCGGCATCGCCGAGGTCGACACGGAGAGCTTGCTCCCGGGCCCGTTCCGAGACGAGCCTGGCGCGGACTGCGCGCGGTCCTCGAGCACGGCCTGCGACGGGAGGCGGTACGTCGAGCTCTGCTGCTGGCGGTGGGCTTCGCCGCGCAGGCCGTCTGCCGAGCGCGAGCGGTGGATCGACCCGCCAGGCGAGAGAAGCCCGCTCCGCCCCGACGTCATCGACCGACTGTCGTACCCACCGCCGCCGCCGGGAGGACCGTAGCTCGCGTGCCCGCCCTGCAAGCTCGTCGCGTAGAGCGGCCCTCCGCGCCCGCTGATGTCCATCCCGTTGTAGCTCAGCTCCTTCGGCATGGGCGGCGGGCGACCCATCGAGTCGAGCGGCGGGTAGCCGTCCGACGAGCCGTTCGACTGGCGCGAACTCGACCGCGACGGGCTGCGGTGGTAAGAGCCGCCAGGCTGGGCGAAGGGAGCCTGCGGCGGCGCGAAATCGCTTTGCGACCGGGACATGCCGTTCGGGTAGGTCGGGTAGCCGGACTGGTGAGGGGCGGGAGGGGCAAAGTCGGGATGTTGCTGCTGGTGGTGCGGCTGGTAAGGAGACTGCAAGGGAGGTGGCGGCCCCTGCTGGTACTGCCCGCCCTGCGCGTGGTACTCGCTGCTCGGGTACGGCGAGGGGCCACGCGATGAGCCAGAGGAGGGGAACTTGGCGCTCGACGGCGAGGGCGACATGCCCATGCTCGCGTTGCGCTCGGGGCGAGCAACTGCGCCGGAAGAGCCGGGGCCCGAGAAGGCGCGGCGATCGTGCGGCTGTAGACCCGTCGGGTACGAGGGGGAAGCGGAGACACCGTAGCGGCTGTCGGGGGAGAAGGGGCGGGCGGAAGAGTCGGCGTGGGAGGAAAGGGGAGAGGCCGGGCCGGGGCTATTCGAGCCGGCGGAGGAGAGGCCGGTCTGAATGTTCGGCAGCGGGTGAGGGAAGTTGGCGGAGAGCGGGGACGCATGGCCGTTGCTGGACGTGCCGCCGAAGCGGCCAAAGCTGGGAGAGATGGGGGAGCGGGCGCTGGTCGATGAGGATGATCGAGGCGGAACCTCTGCAGGAATCGAGCGAGGTGAGAACTAGGAAACAAGAAAAGAAGGGAAAGGGCAGGAACGCACGCGACATCCCGAACTGCACCGTCTCGTCAATCTCCCTCCTCCACGCCTCCGCCTCCCGCTCGTCCGCAAAGCGGAACAGCAACCGCTCCTTCCTCATCACCACCACCTCAACCTCGTTCCGCGCTGGGCCGAGCTCAGCAACGAGGTGCTTGCCCGCGAGCGGCGGGTAGACGAGCTGGAGGTCCTGCTCCGGCCGCGAGGGGGATGAGGACGGCTCGCAGATGAGGAAGAGGTCGGTGAGGAGGATGAGGAAAGCGCGTGGGTGGGACACGAGCCGCGACGGGTCGCACGAGGGGGAGAAGGAGAGGCTGCAGGGCGAGGCACGGCGGAGTGCGCGGGTGTAGGGGAGGGAAGGGGGCTGCATCTGAAGCTTGCATTTCTGCGGAGAAGCAGAGAATCAGCCAGAAAGGGAAGAAGGCGGAAGAGGGAAGAGACGCACCCGGGGCTGCATCGAGAAGATGTCGAGCGTCCGCTCCGTATTCAGCCTCCGCTCGAGCTCCTCCACCCTGACGGGCGCGACCTCCCTCTCCTTCCCCGCTCCGACCGCATGCAGGTGCGGCGACCCGCCGTTCGTCGCCGATGTGTTCGCCGTCGATGCGCCCGTCGCGCCCGAGGAGCGGTACGAGCCAGCGCCGCCCGAGGCGCTGCTCGTGGGACTGTCGACGAGCGCGCCGCGGTGCGACTCGCCGCTGATGCGCTCGACGGGCTCAGGCTGCGCGGGCGGGGCGATGAGGTCGAGGTCGAGCCGCGGCGGGGGTTCCCGCCGCCGTTCTGCTTCTCCTCCTCCTCCTGCAGCCTGCCGTTCGCGCTCGTCCACCGTTCCTCGCTCCTCCGGCCCGAGCACGCTCCGCACCTTCGCCGCCTCACACAACTCGTCCAGCCGCGCGAGCTTCTCGTTCGCGGCGACGAGGAGGGCGTGGTCCGACCGCCCTTCCTGCGTCGACCGGAGGAGCTTGGCGTACAGCTTCTGATAGTACCGCACGCGGTGCACGGGGAGGGAGAAGAGGGCGTCGAGGGTCACGCCCTCGAGAGGGGAAGAGGGAGCGGGGAGAGTATGCGGGTAGGGGAGGGAGGCGAGGATCCCGCCGAGCTTCGGGTTCGATTGGACCGGAGAGTAGGAATCGTAGTCGAGCTGGTAGGTCGTCGCATAGCGCGTGTACGCCGGCTCGAGGTCCGAGATCCAGCGCATCAAGAGGTCGCCAAGCGCTTTGGGCGAGGAGGGAGAGGGGCCAATCTCGAGCAGTTTCTGCGGGCGGAAGGTGAGTGGGGTTTCTGGGAAGACAGCAGAGCGAGAACGTACACCCAGGAGAGTCTTGTTGATTCGGTAGACGGCTTCGACCGCTCGGAACATGGCATCGAGGGCGGGGGGAGGGAAATTGGACCTCGACCAGGCGGCGGCGACGCGCTGTTTACCCCGCCTGAGGGTCAGCCATGCTGAGAGCAGAAAAGGAAGAAGAGCAGAGCGACGCACCTTGATCACGACGCCCAGGTCCTCGACGTACTGCGTCTCGGTCGCGATGAGGTCCTCGAGCGGGTTCGCGCGCTTGCCGCTGCTCGTCGCCGTCGCCTGCGTGTCGCTCCTCGCCGGCGGTGCTGGTCGGAGACTGCTCGCCGACGAGCTCGCGCCGGACGCGAGGGCGGCACCGTCAAAGATGGCCTCGCCGCCGGACGAGTCGCGGGTGGTGGTGGTGCTCGGGATCGAGGCGAAGGAGGAGTGACTGGAGGGACCGACGGGTGGGGAGAAGGAGGACGAGGATGAGGAAGGCAGGGGAGGAAGAGGGGCCGCAGGCTCTCCGAACCCGGAAGCGGTGCCCGGTGCTGTGGAACCGGGAAGGGCGGGAAGCGACGCCTTCCTCGGCGGTGGCCGCATTCCTCCTGCGCCTGCCTGTGTTCCTGCTGGTCCTGGGTGTGCTGGAAGTGCTGGAGTGGGCGGGAGGTGCGAGGTGCCGCTCTGGCCGCTCGAGGGAGATGAGGAGGAAGGGTAGGCGGAAGGGGCGAGGTTGGGACGGGGGCGGTTGGCAGCCGAGTAGGACGAGTTGTACGAGTGCGGTTGCGGGTGGCTGTAGCTGGCTTGAGTGGAGGAGGACGGTGCGAGACTGGACGAGGCGAAGGACGAGGGCGAGGTCGACAGAGCGTGTTGCGCTGGATGCGGACGCGTGTAAGGGTCTGTCGAGGTGGTGGAGATCCCTAGCTGTGCCATGCCCTGCACCAGCTGCCCTGGCTGAGCGGTGAACGGTGCTCGTCCTGCTCCTCCTGGCTGCTGCTGCCCGCTGCCGTACGCTCCTCCTGCACCGGCGGGTCGGCTGGCGGTGTAGGCCCCGTACTGTGCCATCCCTCGAGGGCGACGGTCGCCGTGTCGATGCGAGTGCGAGAGGGTCGAGAGAGGTCGGAGCCGTGTTTGGCGTTCTCGAGGCGACGATGCCGAGCCAACGGGTCCACTCGATGCCGTCCTCTGGGGCTTCTCCCTGGGGCTGCACACGCTCAAGCTGCTCTCAGCAGTGCACCCAGCGTCGAGGTTGTCCCAGCGAGTGCTCGCTCCCCCTCCTCTCGCACCCTCTTCTTCCTCCTCGGTCTCGACCCTTTTCTTCCCCCGCGTCCCACCTCCGCCTTCGTTTCATTTCCACCCCTTCTCGCCCGCGTCCTCGTCTTCTCTCCCTCGACCATCGTCACCACCAGCGCCAACGACGCGTCCACGCCCGCCAGCTTTTCTTCGTCGTCGTCCAGCTCTTTTCCCGCAACCCGCTGCGTCAAGCGCTGCGTCTCTCCTGCCTCTCCGCCTCGGTACCGTCGTCGTGCGCCTGCGCAACCTCACCATCGACCTTCGCCGAGACGCTGCACGCCGATGCCCCGCCGAGCCGACCGAGAGAGCCGCCTGAGCGCCTTTTTCCTCCTCGCCAACGGAGGGCGTACTCCTCGTACCGCTCGCTGTCGACGTGTCCGGCCTTTAACCGCTGGCCACCGTGGGCGGTACGGGTATGGGGGAGAGGCGGAGCACGCGGTTGTGGCAGAACGCGTCGAATGCGGGAGAAAACGGCGGTCAGGCAGACTGGAGGAGAGAAAAGAAGGACTTTCAAGGTGGACTGGCGGAGTTCGCACAGAACCCCGCACTTCTCCAGTGACCCTCGCACCTCTTTGAGAGGATGCAGTCCTGCCCTGAGCGCCTCGAGCGATGCCGACCTGTTCAGACGGGGAAGACGGGAAGAGAGGAGGAGAAGAGGGCTCTATCAACGCGCCGAATGGGCGTTGCGAGGCGCAAGGCCTCACAAGCAGCCGACTGGTGCTCTTGAAGAGCCCGCGAAGCACGTTCACCTCGGTGGCCGCGAGAGAAGCGGGAGCGAAGCGACTCGGGGAGAAGTGGGCCGGACGAGAAGCGTAAGCGGTGGGAGCAGCTCGAGGCGGTCGAGGAATGCGGCTGTAGCATTCCAGTCGCACACATGAGCATTCCCAGCGTTGGCGAGGCGGTGGTCGGAAGCCAACCCTCGGAGGAGACGGTTCTCGCTTCGACCGCTCACTGCTCAGCTCCTGCTCCCTCGAGCCATGGCCGACGGTACTCCCACACCGCCGAAGAAGGAGCCAGGGCTGTTTGACTTTACGCCGGAGCAGCAGAAGCAGGCGACCTTGATCTTCCTCGTCTCGCTCGGAACCACTCTCCTCGTCACCGGGAGGTCAGGGGGCAAGCTACTCAAACGCGCAAAGGCATCAGAAGGAGCACAGCCATCACCGGCGAAGCAGGCGACCGTCAAGTACGCACTCAGACCCGCGAGACCGGCACCTCCTCCTCCTCCCCCTCCCCCTCCTCAACCAACCCAGGTCAAGCACGACCCCGTCTCGCTCAAACTCCCGCCCGCACCTCCCGCCTCTTTCCTCCACCCCAACGCCCTCGTCCCCCCGAAACCCCGCCGCCTCCTGCCGTCCTTCGTCTCGTCCCCGCCGTCTTCTTCCTCCTCCGGCGAACCCTCCGTCCTGTCCTCCCGCCCCGAGCCCTCGGCCTACTTCCTCCCCAACCCGACCCTCCTCTCTGCCTCGACCACGTACGCCAAGGAGCTCGACAAGCTCGACAAGCTGCACGAGGAGGGCGAGCAGGACGCCCCGCCGCCGCCCATCGAGGACGGCTTCAACCCGGCCGTGTACGCGATGAAGGCCCTCGGCATCGCCACCGCCTTGACGTTCTCGACGTTTGGGCTCGGCATCTTTGGGTTGATGAAGTACCTCGGGGCGGACGACGTGCGTTTCCCTTCCCCTCTTCTTCCGCCGTGTTGTGTTCCGCGGGCTCTGGCCACTCACTCTGGAACAAGCTCGCGGTCTGCTGCGGCTTCGAAGAGTGGACTAGACAGCAACACGTGGCCAGCTTAGTGGAGGGAGCGAGCCCTGACCTTTTCTTTCTTCTCCCAACCTACAGCTCGACACCCTCGCCCTCGAGCTCTCCCATCGGGTTACTCCCTTCTTGCACGACAACCGCCCCTCTGTGCCCTCTTGGGCGCTCCCCGCGTCCTCTGCGCCTCCCTCTCCGCCCTCTCCCATTCCTTCTCCTGCCGTCGAGGCAACCCCCGTGGTGCAGGAGGAAGAGGAGGAGCTGTCGTACTGGGAGAGCATCAAGGAGACGCTCGACCGCGAGGCGGAGGAGGCGAAGCGGGAGAGGTTCGCGCGGATGAGGCAGCGGGCCGAGGAGTTGCAGGCAGGTCGAGGAGGAGGAAAAGCCGGCGCGAGTGAGCGGGCGGTTTGAGGGGAAGGTAGAGCAACACTAGACCGTCGTTCAGCATCGCATCGCAGCTGCATTTCGCCCTTCTGGCGAGGCCACGTCTGTCGCTTTCCGCCAAGTTCGGCAGGAGGACCAGCTTGGCTTCGCTCCTTCCCGTCGACTTGCTCCTGCTTGCCTTGAGAGTGCACACACAGCTCAAGATGGACGAGGTGAGCCTGCCCTGCCTGTCTCTCGCTGTCCCACGCACTCACTCTCGCTCGTCGTCGTCGTCGCCCCCACCTCGTTCTCCTCCCGCTTACTCGCCCGCAACACTCGCTGCTGCTGCTTACTGTGTACCATGTAGCTCCGCAAGATCCCGCCCTTCACCCGCACCGTCACCCTCGGCGTCATCGGCGTCACCACGCCCACGCTCCTGCACCTCCTCAGCCCCTACTGGCTCGCGTTCCTCCCCGCCGCCATCGCAAAGGACTGGCAGCTCTGGCGCCTCGTCACCCCCTTCCTCTTCGGCGGAGGGGGCCTCCCGCTCGTCTTCAACCTCATCATGCTCTACCGCAGCCTGAACGACCTCGAGCAGAGCCACTTTGGGCGCAGGCTGGCCGAGATGAGTGCGTCCCTTCCTTCCTTCTCTTTCGCAAAGACGCACTGACGCTAGCCTGCATGCAGCCTGGGCGTTCATCCTCATCGGCGGGCTGATCATCGGTCTCAACACGCCCCTCCAGACCCCCTTTCTCTTCAACCCCTTCCTCATGTCGGTCATCCACCTCTGGGGACAGAGTGCGTTTCTTCCTGTTGCATCTGTCGCTTGACGCGCCAGACTGACGATGTCGTCGCTTCACCAGCCAACCCAACGAACCGCGTCTCGCTCTACGGCATCATCAATGTCCCCGCGCCCTACTTCCCCTTCGCCATGCTCGGCATGGACCTCCTCAACGGCGGCCCGCCCGCCGTGCTCCGCTCTTTCACCGGCATGGCAGCCGCGCACGCGTACTACTTCCTCTCGGTCGTGCGTTTTCTCCTGCCCTCTTCCTCCTGGCTTTCTCTTGGCTTACGGGCTATTCTCCCATAGATCCTCCCTCGCCAGAACGGCGGCCGCCTGCCTCCCTGGCTCCAGTCGCTCCTCACCCCTCCGACCCTCCTCTCGCGCTACCTCGACCCCACAGGCCAGACCGGCGGCGGCACGACCTCCAACTTTGGCTTCGGGAGCGCCTTCCGCCCCTCGTCCGGGCAGAGGCTCGGCGGCGCTCCGGGAAGCAGGACGAGCGGGAATTACGGCGGGAGCACGACGACGGCGCAGGCCGGGAGCGGGACGACGGGGAGCACGGGCGTGAAGGCGACGGCGCAGGAGGCGGGTCAGGCAGCGCAGAGGTTCTTCACCGGTAGGGGGAACCGGCTCGGTTCCGAGTAGAGCAGCCGAAGCGAAGTTGAGGAAGAACCGCGTTTTCTCTCCTCTAGAATGGCGACAGCGAGTGCTACAACAGCCCGTCTGTTATTACCGCATCTAGGTGAGCGCCACCCCGCGCAAGAACGCCAACGTCCCGAGATTGTAGTGCGTCAGGTCGATCAGCCGCTCCGCCTCGTTCTTCTGCTCCTTCTGGATCGCGACGAGCGCCTCCCGCGTCTCGACGTTCTGGATCAAGACGTCGCCGTGCACGCGCAGGAAGACGGCGAGGAAGGTCTGCACGGCCTCAAAGTCGCGGCGGGCGCGGAGACGGCCGAGGAGGGCGGAGAGGAAGGCGTTGAGGTGGGTGAGGGAGGAGAGGGAGCGAATTTCGAGGTCGACGGCAGAGGGGTTGAGCGCCTTGAGGAACTCGAAGAAGGATTGGTCTGTACGTCGAGGGAAGGAGTCAGTATGGAGGAAGAAAAAGGGGAGCAGAAGGACTTACAGTTCCCACCCTCCTTCTCAGCCATCAGCCGCCGGACGAAATCCGTCTCGATCGCCCCCATGGTCGCAAAATCGAGCTTCTTCTTCAACGGTCCCTCCGGCTTCTCGCCCTCGGCGGAAGGCGGCGCCACGCCGAGGTCGAACCGGCTGTCGACGCCGGGCAAGGTCGGGAGGAAGAACGGTGCGCGCTCGGGCGCCTTGGGAGCCTCCTTGGTCTTGTTGCGCGCCTTGATCGTCTCGAGGTTGAGGAGCGTCTGCCAGCGCGTCCGCGGCATGAGCGAGAGGGTGAGGAGCTCGCCCGCGAGCTGGTCCGGCGTCGTGTACGGCTGAATGTCCTCCCACCGGCTAGGCGCGTTGAGGGCGGAGAGAGCTGCAAGTAGAAAGGTGAGCGTCGAGGCAGAAGAATAAGACATGGGGAAAAGACGCACAAGCTTCGGAAGAGAGCCCCTGCACCGTCGGCAATGCGACGTCGACCGTATCCTCCTCCTCGACGAAGTTGAGCAGGCTGACCTCGGCAAATTGCGCGCGGTTCGCCCACAGGAACACTCCGACGCTGTCGACATGGGTCGTCGCGAGGAAGTCGCCCGTCGGGGAGAAGGAGAGGGAAGTCGCGACGGTGGCGGTGCGGAAGGCGTCGATCAGCTGGCCGGTAGGGACGTCGTAGGTGCGGACGATCGAGTCCTGCGAGGTGGTGATGACCCAGCGGGAGTCCGGGGAGAAGGCCTGTTGGGGGCAGGGAAGGTCAGCTTGCAAGACAGGGGCAAGAACGGAGGTAAGGGAGACGTACGAGATCGAGAATACGTCCCCGTGCTCCGACAAGCTCACGAACGACACGCTTCGTCTCGATGTCGACGATGCGGACGACCAGGTCATCGCAGACGACGGCGAGGAGACCGTTGTCGCGCTGGAGAAGGATGGAGGTGACGGACGCCTTGACGTTGAGCGTGCCAAGGAGCTTCATCGTTTGGAAGTCGAAGAACTGGGTGCGAGAGGAAGGGTAAGTCCCTGGGGCCAGAAAAGGGGAACGGGAGAGACGCACGTGAACCGCGCCCTTCAGCGTGGAGACGACCACCGACCGGTTCAGCGCGTCCACGCCGATGCCGGTAACGTGCCGTCCTCGCACGTCGGAAGCGCCCTGGTTCGGCACCTTGAAGTGCTTGCGCCTGAGGCCGGACTGCATGTTGTACAGGACGACGTCGCCGGCGGAAGAACCGACGAGGCCGTAGTTGCCGCAGGCGGTGACGCAGGAGACCTGTGGAGGAGAAGACGAACGATCAACATGGCTGTAGGGAAGGCGCCAAAGCAAGAGATGAGAGCAGCTCGACGTACCGTAACCTTGCCGTCCGCCTCCAGAGTCCACTTCCCACAGCGCTTGTTCTCGACGCTCCAGCTCCGTCCCATGTTCTCGTCCGCCGACACGGACACGACGTCGTCCCAGTCGCGGGAGCGGGAGGTGGAGTAGGCGATGGAGGTGATGAGCGGAAGCTTAAGCGAGGAGGGGCGGACGTCGAGACGGGTGGCCTTGCGGGCGATAGAGCCTGTGCAGGATGACGGAAGAGCTGCATCAGCCGAGAATCACGGGGGAGTAGGGAGGCTAGGGAAGAAAGACCCGAACGACAACGCACCCTGGGACAGCTCGTATCCCCTCGAGTCCCGCACCACGCTCGTGTACCGCAGCGCGCGGTCCGCACCGGCCGTCAACAGGCCCTTGCCGTCGTCGCCGTAGTAGCGAACGAGGTGTGGAGGGGCGTGGTGACCGGAGCGTTGCTTGAGCAGGCGAGGGGCGGAGGTGGGGGTGTCGAGGAGCCATTGCTGCGGAGGAAAAGAGATCAGAACGAGAACAAGTCAGTCACCCCTCATTGTCGTACAGCAAGCGGAGAGAGAGTCCCCGCAGCGCACCTTGACCGAGTTGTCCCCTCCGCTCGTCATCATTAGGGGCTGTCCCGGCACCCACTCGAGCCCGCCGACCGGTCCCTCATGCGCGTTTCGTACGAGGTGTAGCAAGCGCATCTCGGCTGCGAGGTCGAAGAGGGCGATGTGGCCGGAAGTGGAAGAAACAGCGAGGGTTTGAGCGAGGTCGTCTGTAATAGCAAAGTGAGGTGAGTACACCCGAATCCTCGAACGAGTCGACACCGAGGGTCAAACATCGGTGAGAGAAGCGCACTTGTTCGGAACGCGACGCCAGCGACCTCTCCCGCGCCCTCACCGTCAAGCCTGACCTTCCCGAGCACCTCGCCCATTCGCACGTCGAAAAGCACGCACGCGCCGCTGGCGAGACCAACACCGAGGACGTCGATGGCGGGAGACTGAGCAATAGCGGTGACGGCGGAAGGAGACGAGGGGGACAGGGAAGAGGAAGGGAAGGTGTGGATGCAGGAGCTGCGGGAGGCGGGGTCAGCGAAGCCACAGAGGTAAGAGAGACGGGAGAAACGTACGCAGTGCGGATGTTCCAGATCGCCAGCTCGCCCTCCTTGCTTCCCACCACGACCTTGTTCAAGTAACTCGCCGGGTGAACAACCTTGGTCGCCGAGAACCCGTGGGGAAACTCGATCGTCGCGTAGGGCGTCTGAACCGCATCGCCCTGCTGCTCGTCGCTCTCGCGGCCATCGTCCACCTCGCCGTCTGCCTTTTCCTGCTCCGCGAGCGCCGGATCCTTCGACGCCGGCTTGACGTATGGCGGGATGTCCCAGACGTACATGCGCCGTCCAGAGGCGGAGAGGGCGAGGAGGGTGTTACCGAAGAGAAGGAGGTTGGAGAGGGATTCGGAGGAAGTAGAGGAAGAGGGGGAGTCGTCGTCATCGGAGTCAGAGTCGGAATCGCTGGAGGAGTCGGAGGAAGAGGACGAGGAGGAGGATGCGCTGGAGGAGGTGTCGGAGTCGTAGCCGTTCGTGCGGCCGGCGGAGGTAACGAAGCGCCCGACCTCCTTGCCCCTCACATACCGCCCGACGAAGTTGCCCGCGGCGGCAAAGACGCTCTCGTTCTGGACGGCGAGACTAGTAATCTCCTTGCCCATGTCGGGTCCTGCACACGGAGGGTCAGCCTGGTACGAATGGAGAGAGGCTGTGCAACGCACCGACGAAGAGCAGCTGGAGCGAGTCGCCCTTCCACATGGCCCAGCTCGACCCGAGGCTGGTAACGACGGTGAGGGCGGGGGCATCGAGGTACTTGCTCGCCCTGCTCTGGACGACGAACGGCGCGGCGGTCGAGACGAGTCCCAAGGCGCGGAACGGCTCGAAGATGGGCTCGCGCTGCCGCTTGCTAGCGACGGAGGTGGGAGCTGTGGGCTGGACGCGTGCCCGCTTGGAAGGCCTCGAGCCAGCTGGGGCGCTCATCGATGCGGTTGGGAGCAGTAGCGAGGTCAAGTGGAGCGCGAAAGCGGCGAGGCGAAGGTCGCGCTCGAGCTCACTCCGCGGCAACAAGCAATCTCCGGGCACTACTCATTCCGTACGGGACGCAGGTCAAGAGCGTACTCTTACAGACTGAAAGAAGGAGAGAAGGAACGAAGAAGGACTACGACGAAGCAGAAGGAAAGGAGAGTTGCGAGGAGGAAGAGGTGGGGCAGTAAGCAAGCTAGTCGCCCATTTGCGAGCTGTGAGAGGCATCAAAGTGTCAGCAGCCGCTCCAGAATGAGCATGCCCGGGCTGACGGCGGGTGTCGCCAGCAGCGTAGGAGAAGAGCGAGGGAAGACCGGCGACTGACCCGTTGCTCTCGTCGCCGATGCCGTCGAGAAGCGAGTAGCTCTTCTGGAGCACGCACTCGCCGCCGTGCTCGAGGTCGATCGCATACGAGTAGAAGACGCCCTCCGAGGTGACGACCATGACTTGCGGGGAGGATCTGGGGGAGGGAAGAAACGGGTGAGCTTGTGTATCGTTAACGAGGCCAACATCGAGATGCCGATGTGCGTATAGGTTCACGCAACCAATCGCCAAAAGAGAGGAGAGAGCGGGACATGTGGAAGGGCGGGAAAGGAGGAAAGAGAGGGAAACAGGCGAGAAAACGCACCCGCTCAGCGCGACGACGCTCTTGACCCCGCTCGTCGGCACCTTGAGGTACGCAAAGTCGCGCTGCGGGTCCCACATGCCCGTCACAGCGCCGGGGAGGAAACCGCCAACCGAGCCGGCGAGGTTGCGACCTAGGGAGAGCGACTTGCGGCGGAGGGTGCCGCTGCGCGAAAGCAAGGGTGAATGAGCGTCAGCTCAACATGTCGTTCTACCTCCTTCGCCCGAGAGAACGCCAAATCGCGAGCTGGAAAAGGATAGCAGAGCGGACGCACCTGACGCCGCCCTGGTTCGCCTGCTTCTTCTGCTCAATGAGCGCCTCGTACCCGCCGACCGAGCTCCCCACGTCGCTGCCGCCGTTCGTCGGGCTCCCGAACCGATCCCGCTCTTCGCCCCAGTCCGGCCCAGCACCGACCGCTCCACCTGCCGCGCCCGCACCGCTCTTCGCGCCCTTGCCCGTGAGCTTGAAGATGTGCACCGTCTCCGAGTCCGAGCTGACGCACAGCAGCGTCGACGCGGCGTTGAACGCGATCGAGTAGATCCGCGCGGGGTAGCTCCCGCGCCGGAACTCGTGCAGGCGGTCGCCGTTCGGGACGGAAAAGACGCGGATGACGGTGCCTTTGTCCGAGGCGGTGGCGAGGAGCGTGCCGGTCGAGTTGAGCGCGATGTGCGCGACGGGCGACTTGTGCGCCTGGATGATGTTGGTCACGCTGAGCGAGACGGCGTCGAACAGGAGCACGTCGCCGGACGAGGCGGATGAGCCCGATGCGGCGGGAGGAGTAGAGGCGGGTGGCGTCGTCGAGAAGGGAGTGGCGGGTGAGGGCAGAGGGGACGGATAGGCGAGGTAGCTGTTTTCGGACGAGGGGGAGAGGGCGCAGATGGCTGCGGGGCGGGTGAGTGGTGCAGGAGCGAGGGGTGACGGGTGGAGGTGAGGCGAAGATGAGGTTGACGGGCAGGGGGAGAAGACAGCGAACCGCGTGACAAGAAGAGGAAAGTCAGGTGGGGGTTCGGCAGATGAGAAAGACCAAAACGCACCTTGAGGGTTCGAGCTCGTTTCGATCTCATGCAGCAGTTTCATGTTGCTGATGTCGTAGACGTAGATGCGCTCCTCGAGCACGACGACGAGCCGCCGCCGGTTCAGCTTGACGGCGAGGATCGTGGTCGGGAAGGTGAGCTCGCAGATGGTGGACTGGCGCTGCGATTGGGAATGGGGAGCGTCAGCAGGGATGTGAGGAGAGAGCGAGAGGGTAGCGGACTTTGGTGTTGACGATCTGCAGTCGCCGGGTGCTCGAGTTCGGCCGATCTCCGGCTCCGACGAGGGCGACAAGGGACGTGCAGAAGAGCATTTCGACGATGGAGGTGGCGCCGTCGCCTGCGAAGAGGGTGATAAAGTCCAGTGAGCGTGGTTCAGGGACGATGGAAAGGAAGAAAAGGCGCACTGCGGCCATAGACCTTGCCGAACGGGTCGCAGTTGGTGATGGTGTAGCCCTTTCGGGTGCCGGTCGCAATGCAGCTGTGGGGTAGGCTCTCCAGTGAACACGTAGTTCGGACAGAAATGCAGGGAGGAACCAGCCGACTCACGTTGCGTCCTGGTTGAAGCTGACCGAGAGCAAGTCCGGGTTGGACTTGATCCCGCCTCGTGCGGCCGACATGGTGAAGCTGCTGATCTGGACGTGTGAGAGAGTAGGCGAGGTCTGCGGGAGGGAGAGGATGGGTCAGGTTCGGGTTGCCCCACCGCAAGGGTCGAGTCGAGGTGCTGAGGACGAGCGGGGCAAGGTGGCCAGCTGAGTGTCGCACGAGGCTCTCTCGAGTACTCCCTCGACGTGCTCCAGCTGTCCATGCCCCTCGTGAGTGCGGTTGCTGGTTTGTGTTGGTTGCGCCCGTGGTTGCCGCCCCGCTCGGCTCGTCCTCCCTCAACAGTGCACAGTCGACGTTCGACTCGCGTGTGGTCGATCTCCTACTCTTCTGCTGCCTGTATCCCTGCTTGAGTAGCTGGACTGACCGTGTGAGTAAGCGGTGGAGCGGTCCGAGGGGGGCGAGCGGTGAGCGGACGGTGACAGTGAACCAGGAGGTGGAATCGAGTGTGGCTTCGTAGGGTGGTCGACTGGGTGAGTACGAGGGTGATGAGCGGTGCAACCAGCCAATCTGAGCGAGAGCAGGTCCGAGTGGAAGCGCAACCAGCGAAGACGGCCTCCGCTTGACCCTCTTCCACTCCCTCTAACTGCCTTGAACTGCTTATTGCATCGCTCGGATGTCGTTCGAAGGCCAGGCGCACCACCCGCACACCCCGGGCACTCCGCCCTCGCACGCGCTCCTCGCTTCCGCCTCTCCCCACTCGCCTCACCAGCCCTACATCCCACCAGGACTCGAACTCGTGCACGCATCCTGGTTCATCCGTCACGGCGAACGCAGCGTACGGCTCATCTCGCTCTCCCAAGCGGTCGATGAAACTTGAGGCGGTGCGGACGTCGTGTGGGGAGAGGTCGGCCGCACCAGCAGGCGCTATAGGCGGGTGGCGTGAGCTCCGAGCAAAGTGGGAACAGCACGGTATCAGGCTGAGTGCGTTCACGGGCGACCGGGACGACGTTGAGCACCCTTTCCACCTCCCTCTCTCTCCCGACTGACCCGCTCCTTCTTCCGCCAACCAGCCTGTCCGGCAGCGCCTCCTCGGCGTTGGCGACGTCCCACCTCACTTTCCTCTCTGCTCCATCGGCCGCGACTTTTCCGCCGCTGTCCTCGCGTTCACTTCGCATTCTCCTCCTCTGCCCGAGACACAACAGGGCGCACCACTTCCACCCGAAGCGCTCCTCCCTGCGGTTGAGAAGGCGAATGTCGAGGTCAGCACGCTCGACGTGAGGAGGGTGACGGAGGATCCGGCGGGCGGAGCGAGGGGCATCAGGGGAGGGATGAGGGATTGGTGCGTCTCCCTTTTCCTCAGTGCCCCTTCCGCTGGTGCGCTGCAGCAGTAGCACGCGCTGCTTGTAGTCGAGCGCTGTCTGTACTGACTTTTCCTCCTGCAGCGAATGGGGCGAACTCACCGACCTCGGCCGCCTCTCGACCCTCACCCTCGGCCGCTCACTCCGCCACCTCTACGTCGACACGCTCGGCTTTCTCCCTCGCACCCTCTCCCCCACCAACTCGAACCTCGTCGCCTTTCGGAGCACCAACATGCCGCGCACGATCGAGAGCTTGCACCAGGTCGTCGAGGGGATCTGGGGCAAGAACGAGCGGGAGGAGGGCGCCAAGGTCGAGTATTCCGTGCGGCACTGGAGCACGGAGGACCTGTACCCGAACACGAACTGCCGGTGCGTGCGGAGTCTGGCGTTCTCTCTTTCTGAGTCGCACTGACCCTGACCTTTCGCATGGCTTGGCCCTTTCCCTCCACTTTCTTCTTCCCATGTGTCCCCACTGGTTTTTCTCGGCTTCATACCGGCTTCTTCTCGCCACCCACCGTCCTCGTCTTCCCTCTCACCTTTATCATCTCTGCCCTGTCCGACCTCGAATCCCCCCTTCCGCTTGACGCCCATTCCTTTCCTCGCCCCTTCCGCTAAAACACCCCATCGTCCTCGCGACATAGTCGCCTCCGTGAGCTCGATGCCGCATCCATCAAGCGCGCTGCCGAGGTGTACAACCTGGCGCTTGCGGAGCTGGACTCGCAGCTTGCGCCCGTCGTCGGAACGTACGTCTTTTCCGCCGCGCGGCCCTCGTTTTCTCTCACACATGCCTCTCTACCCTTTCTCCCTCCCGCCTCGTTCTCTATTCCTCCTAATTCCTCCTCCTCCTCTCGATGTCTTCGCATCCGTTCTGCCGTGTCATTTCCTCTTTCCCGCCACGCTCACGCCTCCCGCCTCCGCAGACCCGTCCGCATCGACTCGCACCCACGCGCCAACGGCGTGCTCGACACTGCGCTCGTCTGCAGGGCGCACGGGATCAAGCTGCCGCCGGTGCTGGACGACCCGAAGGTACTTCGGGCGCTGGAGAGTGCGGTGGTGCACGAGTGGTGCGTCTCCGCTTTCTCCCAACACACAGTGTCGTCTCGAGGGCGTGCAACAACGGGCCCGAGAGCCGCCCGACCTCGCTCGCACTCCCTTATGCCTGCCTTTTTTTCCCCGTTGACCCCTTTCCGCTCTGCAGGTTCGACGCCTATTCCCCCTCCCTCCCAACCGGCCTCGAGTTCCGCAAGCTCGCGATGGGCCGCCTCTTCGCCTCGCTCCGCGCAAGCCTGGAAGCCAAGGTCGACGACCCGCTCGAGAAGCGCGAGAAGACGAAGCTGGCAGTGTACTCGTGCCACGATACGAGTGTCGCTGGTATCCTGTGCGTCCTGTTGCTCCTTTCATCGTTGAGGAGTCGGCTTTGCGTGCGCGGCAGTGCTGTTCTCCTCTTCTGCCTTTCTCACCTTTCCTCCTTCCGCAGGACCGCCCTCGACGCCTTTGACTACCGCTGGCCGCCGTTCACGTCTCATATTGCTATAGGTGACTGTCTGTTCCGCGTCTGGCTGTCTCTTTCCTCCCCGTCCCTTCCCTGCTCCCGTCATTTCCCCGAGCCCTCTTCCGCGCCTTCTTCCGTCGCGACCGCAACCCCTCCGCGCTCTCCTTTTTCCGCTCTGGATTTCTTGACCCTCCTTTCTATACCTCGTGCTAACCCGCTTCCTCGCAACAGAGCTCTTCCGCCGCCCCTCCCCTCCGCCCTCCTTCTTGCGCTCCCTCCTCCCCTCCTCCCTCCAACCCTCGACCCCGCACTTTGTCCGCCTCCGCTTCAACGCACGCACTTTGCGTCTCCCTGCATGCGCCGCGCCGGGCAAGCACCTCGAGAGGAGCGAGGGCGAGGTTTGCACCTGGGAGGCTTTCTCCGAGGCGCTCAAGGCGGTCGAGTGCACGCCGGAGGAGTGGAGGAGGGCGTGCGGGAAGGGGGAATAGAGGGAGGTGTGTATATA